>CAUYLG010009808.1:0-27153 GCA_963573385.1 Cacajao melanocephalus
TTATTTTTTTTTATCACCAAAAAACTAAAATCATAAAAATTTATAAAAAAAAAAAAAAAAAAAAAAAAAAAAAAAACCCTGTAGGCTAATTTAGTTCATGGACATAGATGCAAAAATACTCAACAAAATATTATCAGATATAACAATGTATATAAAAGTATATGCTATGACCAAATGGGATTTATTCCAGGCATGTAAGGCTGGTTCAACATTCAAAAGTCAATTAATATAAAGTATCACATCAATAAGCTAAAGAAGAAAAGTCACCTGATCATAGCAATAGAAAATGCTTTTGATAAAATCCAACACTCATTCATGATAAAGACTCTTAGCACACTAGAAATAGAGGGAAACATCTTCAGTTTGATAGAGAACATTTACAGCTGGGCACAGTGGCCCATACCTATAATCTAAGTGTTTTTGGAGGATCAACACAGCAGGATTACTTGAAGCCAAGAGTTTAAGACCAGCCTGGGCAATGTAGCAAATCCTCATTGCTTAAAAACAAAACAAAAAAAACAAATTAGCCAGGTCCAGTGGCTCATGCCTGTAATCCCAGTACTCTGGGAGGCCAAGGTGGGTAGACTGCTTGAGGTCAGGAGTTCGAGAGCAGCCTGGCCAACATGGCGAAACTTTGTCTCTACTAAAAAAGTTAAAATTAGTCGGGCATGGTGGTGCATCCCTGTAATCCTAGCCACTCAGGAGGCTGAGGTGGGAGAATCGCTTGAACCGAGGAGGCGGAGGTTGCAGTGAGCTGAGATCATGCTACTGTACTCCAGCTTGGGTGACAGAGTGAGACTCCATCTCAAAAAAAAAAAAGAAAAGAAAAGAAAATTAGCCAGGCATGGCGGTATGCATCTATAGCCCTAACTATTCAGTAGGCCAATATGTATCACCTGAGCTCAGGGTTCAAGGCTGGGGTGACCTATGATCACACCACTGCACTACTGCACTCTAGCCTGGGACACAGAGCAAGACCATGTCTCTTAAAAAAAATAAATAAATAAAAATAAAAATTTTAAATAAAGGATGAGAAATCAGAAGCTTTCTTACTAAGAACAAGGCAAGGATGTAGTCTCTCACCACTGCTTTTCAACACTGCAATGGAAGTTCTAGATGATAAAATAGGGCAAAAAGTGAAAAAGAAATAAACGGTGTACAAATTGGGAAGAAAGAAATAAAGCTGATTTTGTTCACAGATAACACGATTGCCTATGTAGAAAATCTGAAACAATCAACAACAAAAACTTCTTAAACGTGGGCTCTACATAGAGACATCCTTTCAAAGACTACAGTGTGGAAATGATGAAAAAAGAGTAATTTTAGGAAGATTCAACAATTGCTACCTCATCTAGGTGATCAAAGTTAGTATCAACAGTAATAAATTAGGTTAGAATGTAACTTTAATATGATGTGGTCTTCCTCCCTCAAACCCGTAATCCCAGTCTAATCATGAGAAAAAATTCAGATAAATTCCAATAGAGAGGTAACCTATAAAATACGTGGTCAGTACTCCTTGAAACTCAAGGTCATCCAAAACAAGGAAAGTCGCGGGAAATAACACAGCCACGAGAAGATTAAGGAGACATGGTGACTAAATGTGATGTGGTAACTTAGATGTAACCTTGAAACAGAAAAAGACATTAAGTAAAATTAAAGAGACCTGAATAAGCTACTTAGGGCATTAAGGCAAGAAAAAAAATTCAAAGACATAAGGAGTAGAAAGAAAAAAAAATCATTTTTGAAGATAGACTGTATATATAAACATTCAGAAAATTATCCACATATAAATAAGACTCAGAGTTTAGCAGAGCTGTTAGATTTATAATCAATAGTTTAGGAAATCAATGTATTCTCACACCAGCAATAAAAACTACAAAAATTGAATTTTAAAACTGTATTATTTAAGATAGCATAAAAGACAGAGGTCGGTGGATCACCTGAGGTCAGGAATTCGAGACCAGCCTGGCCAACATGGTCAAACCTTGTCTCTACTAAAAATACAAAATCAGCCGGGTGTGCTGGCACATGCCTGTAATCCCAGCTACTCGGAAGGCTGAGGCAGGACTGCTTGAACCCAGGAGGTAGAGGTTACACTGAGTGAAGATCGCACCATTGCACTCCAGCCTGGGCAAAACAAGAGTGAAACTCTGTCTCAAAAAAAAAAAAAAACACATAAAATATAAAATATCAAGAAATAAATCTAACAAAAGCTGATCTCTGTGGAGAAAATTATAAAACTCTACTGAGAGACATTAAGTATATCTATAAATGAAAAGTTATATTCCGTTCATAGATTGAAAGCTCAATACTATAAAGGTATCATTTTACTCTAAGCTGATTTATAGATTTATTATAGTCTCAAAAAAAACCCCAGAATGTTTTTGTCTTTTTTACAGCTTAAAAACTTACTCTAAAATTTATCAGGAAATGTAAAGGGCCAAGAAGAGATAAAACATTCTTCAAGAAGGCCAAGGTGGGAGGTGAAAGATGATTTGTCCTATCAAATATAAAGTCTGATGGTAAGCTGTAGTAGTTAAGATAGCATAGTGTTGGCTCAGTGGTAGATAAAATAATCAAGGGAACAGGATAGAGGCCTGGAAACAAATCCACATATACACCAATACTTGATAAGTGACACTGTAAATCACTAGGGAAAGAATAAATGTTTCCCCTAAACTTGCTGGGGTAATTGGGAACCCATACTGGAAGAATAGATTGGACTACTTATTCCATAGACAAAAATCAATTTCAGATAAATTAAAGGTTACATTTAAAAGACAAGCAATCAAGGTTTTTGAAGCTATTTAGGAGAAAATTTTTATAATCTTGGGACAGGGTGGATTTTTTTCAACAAAACACAAAAAGCTCTATTCAAAAGGAAAACTGTTGCAATTTTCGAATACACCAAAAGAGTAACATATACTCTCCACAAGACCATCCAAGAGTAAAAAGGGAAGACACATAGCGAAGTATTTGCAGAATATGACAAAGCATTTCTATGTACAATATAGAAGAACATCTACAAATCAAGAAAAAGACAATCTATAAGAAAAATGGGCAAAAAGTTTTGAACAGGTACTTCACAAAATAGTTATCCAAATCGTGAATAACTGTATAAAGAGAGCCCAGCCCTACCAGCAATTGGGGGAGTGAAAATTAAAACCACAATGAGGTATCACTATACCCACCAAAATAACTAAGATGAAAACAACTGCAAGAGGCAAGTGTTGATACAGGAGTAAGGAAACTCATAGGTTACTAATGAGAATGTAATGCGGTTCAATTTCATTAAAAAATAATGTGGCATTCTACACTAAAACAGAAAGTACACACGTACTGTGACCTAACAATCCTACTCTTAGCTAAGTCTCAACACTGGAGAAATGTGTGCATATGTTCTTCAAGATATATGTACAAGAATGTATATTACACCATTACTCATATTAGCCCCAAATTGGAAACAATGCAAATGTTCATCAACAATGAAATAAGTTATTTATTTATATGTTATATAAATTATACACTATAACAGTGAAGTAGCATTCTGTGGAATACAAAAATATAAATGAACCAATTAAGACTACTTGTAAAAGTATGCACCAATGCCCAAACATAGTATTGAATAAGAAGAACAAAACACACACACACACACACACACACAATGTGACTCCATCTAAATAAAGTTCCCCAACTTGAAAACTGAAGTGTATTGTTTTGGAAAGTGAGAAAAATATTACAAGAGTCAGAGTAGTGTATATCTTTAATGTGAGAGTTTTAATCAGAAAGGAGCACATTCTGTGGGATGCAATTAAAGGAAGACACGGGGCAAATGTATAGCTTTAAATGGCTATACCAGAAAATAAGAATTATCTTAATAATCTAAGACTTCAACTTCAGATCTAGAAAAAGAAAAGCAAACTAAACCCAAAACAAGTAGAAAGATGGAAATAACAACAGGATAGAAATAAAAGAATTAGAAAAAACAAAAACAGTAGAAAATCCGTAAAATCAAACATTGGTTCTTTGAAAAGATCAGCAAAATTAGCAAACCTTGAGGTAGATTGACCAAGATAAAAAGCACAGATACAAAAAGTCAGGAATGAAAGAGGAGATATTACCATTAATCCTACAAACATTAAAAGGACTGTAAGTAAATACTACAAACAAATATGTGCCAACAAATTAGATACAATTTTGGTAACATGGGCAAATTCCTAGAGAAACACAAATTGCCAAAATGTACTTGTAAAGGAATAGGAAACCTGAACAAACCCATGACAGGAAAGAGAGACTGAATCAGTAAGTTAAAGTATTTTCAAAGAAAAACACAGGCCCAGAGGCCTCACTGGTGACCAAACATTTAGAGAAAAATTAGTATCGATAGTCTACAAACTCTTCCAGATCAAGTGCGATTTATCCTAGGAATGCAGGATTGATTTAATACATGAAAGTCAATTAATATACCATATTAATAGAATAAAAGGGAAAAAGCACATAATAGTCTCAAAAGAAATAATGCAGAAAAAAAATTCAAAAAATCCAATACCCTTTCAAGACTAACTGCCCCCCACCCAAAGACACACTTTACAAACTAATAATAGAAAGTAATTTCTTCAAATTGATAAGGGAATCTATGAAAAACTCTAACATTATACTCCATAGCAAAAGACTGGATACTTTTTTCCTAAAATCAAGAACACGATAAGGTTATCTGCTCTCACCAGTTCTATTCAATATTTCACTGAAGGTTCTAGACAGGAAAATTAGGCTAAATAAAGTCATCAAGTTGGAAAGGAAGAGTAAAGCTATTTGCAGACAATGTGATCTTGTACATATAAAATCCTAAAACATTTACTAAAAGATTTCTAGAGCCAATAGACATGTTAGGCAAAGCTGCAGATAGAATATGAATATTTAAAAATCACATTTCTACACGTTAGCAATGAAAAATTCAAAGAAGAAATTTAGAAAAAAATATATTCAGAATGTCATTAAGAACAATAAACACTTGGGAATAAGTATAAAAAAAGAAGTACAAAACTTGTACACTGAAAACTACAGGGTATTTTTAAAATTAAACATCTAAATAAAGACGAAGATACTCCATGTTCATAGATCAGGTTAGATGGTAATACTCCCCAAATTGATCTACAGATTTAATGCAGTTCTTTTGTAGATTCTAGAACTTGACAAGCTGATCCTGAAATTCATATGAACACACAAAGGACTCAGATTAAGGTAAGCTTGAGCAAAGTTAGATAACTCATACTGCTCCATTTCAAAACTGGTAACAATATTACACTAATTTAGATAGTATAGTACTGGCATGAAGGTAAACATAGAATTGAGTCCAGAAATAAGCTCATGCGTGTGTGGTCAATTGATTTTCAACCAAGTGTCAAGATCGTTCAATGGGGTAAAGAATAATCGTGTATTCAACAAATGGTGCTGAGACACCCAGACAGCCACAGGCAAAAGCATCAATTGTACTCCTATCCCACTCACATAGGAAAATTATGTCAAAATGAATCATAGACCTAAATATAATAGCTAAAACTATAAAACTTTTAGAGGAAAACTGAAGGGAGTGAGTTCAAGGATTTCTGGATTGATTGAAGAAAAAGATACGATGAGCTGGCAGTAACACGCACAAGCTTTAGTAAGCTGCTGCTTTAGCAAGTAAAGAGGAGGAATGAGTCCTTCACCTCTGCAAAGCATCCAGAGTCTCAGAGGGGTCACCATTCAGAAGGGGAGGAGAGGAAGAAAACTTGGAAGAAAGCCGATAAGAAAGGTTGCTTGGCTCAGCAGCACAGCAGGGAGTCTCAGGGTCAGTGAATTCAAAGGACAGCAGCAGCCTGGCATCTTTTTAACAGCAGTGCTTCTCTATGGGTAGTAAATATCGAGCAGTTTCATAGGGTATGCAGGTCAGGCCCTAAATGGCTAAAAATGTTCTTATTGGGGCTAAGTTTAAAACAACTGTTTGTGTATAATTTTAAGACTGGTGCTGCCAGCCTTTGAGCTAATGGATCTCAGCCTGCTGTGAAGAAATAAACAACCTAAGAGCCAATACATAAAGAAAATCTCTGAGTCATCTGTAGGTTGGTGTGAAAGTAATTACAGTTTTCTGTGGTTAAAGGTAAAAACCGCAATTGCTTTTACACCAACCTATACTTTAGAAAAATATAAATATATCTCTGTGACTTTCGGTCAGGCAATGATTTTGTAGATGTAACACCAAAAGCACAAGCAAAAGAAGAAAAGAAACATTTCACTTTGTCAAAATTAAAAACGTGCATTTCAAATGATACCATCAAGTAAATGAAAACCCACAAACTGTGAGACAATACTTGCAGATTATGTATCCGTAAGAACCGTGTATCAAGAATATACAAAAAAGTCTTTAAAACTCAGTAATAAGAAAACAACCCAACTAAAACTAAAGGAGAGCCGGGCACGGTTGTGCGCGTCTGTAGCCCTAGCTACTCAGGAGGGTGAGGGAGGAGGATTACTTGAGCCCTGGAGTTTGAGACCAGCCTGGGCAACATAGCAAGACTCCTATCTTTAAATAAATAAAATTATCAAAGGATTTGAATAGACATTTTTCCAAACAAGATATATAAATGGTCCGTAATGCACGTGAATAGAACTTAATCATCATTAGCCATGATAGAAACTCAAAAACTACAATGAGATGCCACTTCACATCCATTAGGATGGCTATAAGAAAAAAATACAGACAATATCAAGTGTTGCTGAGGAGGTAGAAATATAGGAACCAACATACATTGTTGTTGACAAGTTTTTGAAAAGTTTCGCAGATTCTCAACATGTTCGAATTTCTCTTGATCCAGCAATTCTACTCCTCGGTCTCTGCCCAAAGGACTGAAAGCCTATGTCCACACACACAAAAACCTGTATATCAATGTTCATTCGGCTTTTACTCATAGCAGCCCCAAAGTGCAAACAACCTAAATGTCCATCAATTAGTGGATAAATAAAATGTATACATCCATATAATGAAATATTATTTGGCAATAAAAAGGAATTACTGATAAAAGCTACAACATAGCTGAATCTCAAAAAATTCTGCTAAGTGAAAGAAGTCAGACACAAAAGAAAGACCACCTATTATATAATTCCATTTGTATGATATGCTCAGAATAGGCAAATTCACAGAGACAGTAGATTAGCGGTTATCACAGACAATGGTGGAGGCGTGGATGGGAAATGGAGACTGATCAAGGGCATGAGATTTCTTTATGCAGTGATGGAAAAATCCTAAAATTAGACTGTGGTCATAGTTGTACAACTCCATAACCATACTAAAGACCATTGAATGGTACACTTAAATCAGGTCAATTTTATGGTATGTAAATCGTATATCCATAAAGCTATTTTTAAAAAGAAGAACATGAGAGATTTCTGGGGTGCTTACAGATAAAATTATGTTTTTTTTTTTTAAACCTAGGTTAATCAAACTGCTGTTCATTTTTTAAGTGTTCTTCATTTATGTTTTTTGAACTGTTCTGTATGTATGTTATATTGCACAATAAAAATAATGGGGAAACTTGGTGTTTTAAACACAGCTTTTCAAAGTATATCCACTCCTCACTTATTCTGATGTATAACTGTAAGTCAAGTTTGACCTCTCAAGAGAGAGCAGCTCACTCCTGCAACCAGCTATAATCAGCTATGATCAAGCTATAATCTGCAAATCAAGCTATAATCTGCAAAAAATCTATAATTAAGCAAAGTCCTACTGCAAACAGGTGTGGCTTTTAAGTCAGCCAAATTTCCTCTGTGGAGTGTCTTCCAGTGACAAGTTCCGGGAGTTTTGAGTTATACTTTAATAAGAGAAGTGCTTTCTGTATACAATGCATAAGTAATAATGATGATGATTATAAAAATTAGATTACACTTCAAGGACAAAACACTAAAGAAAATGTCTTTGTAAATTTCATGTTTTTCATTTGCTCATTGACTTTTTAAAACGTCTTATTTGGAAATAATCACAGACTCAAAGAAATTTAAAAAATAGTCCAGAGTCCTCTGTACCCTTCAGTTAGCTTCCCCAATAGTGATCTCTTATATAACTGTATGACTGAATCAAAATCAGGAGACTGACATCGGTACAATACTGTCATCCAGAGCACAGACTTTATTCTCATGTCCCCAGTTTTCATAGCCATCTGTTTGTGTGTTTGTGTATACAGTTCCATGAAATATACCACGTTTGGATTTGTGTAGCCATCACTACTCTCAAGATACGTAACTCGGGCCAGGCGAGTTTGCTAAGGGTGGAAGTCGTCGGCCCTGTTCCACTGGGCCCTGCCTGCCCTAGACCCAGCGGGTCCTGCCTGCCCTTCAGAGTAATGCCTGCCCAGCCCTCTGACCACCTGGAATGGAATGAGTCTATGCTTCCTCCAGATAAGGGTGCGGGGCCTTCCTGTGCTGGTGCTCATCACCAAGGCGGTGCACAATGACACTTACCCCCTGGCTGCCTTCCAGAGGACACCAGGTAGGATTCAATATCCAATTGCAGCCACTGCCGACCTGGACACAGAGTCTAGGGCCTAAGAGGAAAACGTGAGGTTCAGTTACCTGAAAAGGGGCTACCTAACACCATCAGACAGCAGGGACACGGTGGTAGTGAAGTGAGACAAAGACCACTGCCTCCTAGAGTCCCACCTGGGGGAAAGTGAGGAGGGATGTGGAACTCTTGGATCTGAATGTCTTCAGTGGGAAATTCTACTTTGTGGACGATGGGACCAGGGTCACCTATCAGATGGAAGGCAGCAAGGCAATGCCCCAGGTAATTATCTCCGAAGGTGATGGTACGGTGGAGAGGGGCGTCATGGCAGTGACTGGCTGTGGAGGGCATCTGTAGGAGGGCAGCCTGGACAAAGAGGGGACACGGTGACAGAACACGGAGTGAGTGAGACTGGCAGGCCACAAGAACCGAATGCGCAGCTGCAGTGCTCCCAGGGCCGCCGTGGAAACCGACTCCAGGCTGCCTCACCCCTAGTCCACCTGCTCAGAACGCTGCAGCCCCTGTCCTGCCCCCAGCGGTGCAGCCAGGACTCCTGGGCCAGCCAGCGTCACCCAGGACTACATTTCCCTCATCCACCTGGGGGAGGTGGGCCCCACGCACGGCTTCTCACTCTTCAAGTTCATCCCCAACACTGACGACCAGATCTTCGTGGCCCTCAGTTCAGGAGAGGGCAGCGGCCAAATCGCCACCTGCATCATGGTCTTTCTTGACGGACTCATCCTCTGCCAGACACCAAAATCTCAAGTGTGAAGTATGAAGGAACAGAATTTATTTAAATTTTACAAATTAAAACCTGAAGGAGGGCTGAGAGGTGGGCAGTTTTAAGCTACATTGGAACTGACATTTTATAAATGCCAAAGGACTGCACTTTTGCTTTGGTTTTGGAACGTGAGGTATATGGATGGTTTAAAGATCTCCAGAACAGGGATTTCAGTCCCAGGCTGAGGAAAGGGGCAGAGGTTCAGGAACTTCGAGGTTGCCCTGGCCAGAACCTTCCTCTGTGCTGCCAACTGGTGGTAAACACTGACCACTGCGGGCGTCTCCACAGGGAGCCTACTTGTGGAATTGGCCATGCACGTTCTTCCCTCTGACCTCCATTTCTTCTCTTTACCTTTGTTCTTTTGTTCACATAGGTATTCCCGGAGCTCCTACTGTGAGTGAAGCACTGTGCCCTACCCTGGAAATACGAAGAGTTTGAGGAGGAACTCCCAGGTCACTCCCTTTCCTTCCTACTTGATGAGCCTTGTACTTTACCTCCACCCCACCAGATACTTGGAAAAGAAAATGTTTACATTGCAGGACACTGCAGGGCTGTGACCAAGGGCAGGACACATTTACCCACACCTGCCACAGGAAAGAGCACATGCCCATCTGTTCCCACACCTCAGATGAAACCATCTCCAGCTCATATGGCTAATCACTCTCTCTTTTCTTCCTTCAGGAAACTTCTATGGCTGGGCAGCACTTTGAAGTTTTAATTCCTTATCTATTTTAATAAAAGCGAATTCCTTTCTTAGAATCACCAAATCTTATCCCACAAAGCAAAGTCCATTCCCAGTGGCGGAAACAGATCACAATGAAGCAGGGACAATTGGTCAAGGAAGTTTACACAAGTTTCTGAGTTCTTGGCCAATGGATATAAAACTAAAGAAAACGTTGCCTTTTTCTGAGCCGGAGTAGGAACAGGACTTGGCTTCAGCTTGTATCAACAGAGCATTCTTTCACACATCCCTACTCACTGCGAAACCCACACTACTACCTCCCTCAGGCCATAATGTTTGAACCATGCCTTTTAATTAAAGAATTCTAGAAACTGGCCTTAGAAGATAACCAAGGTTGTTGAGTGTCCCACATAGGTAAAGGATGCCCAACAATTGATTTACACTTGGTGCAGCCAGCCAGATCTCCAGGTGGCCCACTGTTAAAGGTAACCACCATAACCAGATATGCTGACCGGCGTACCCTACCCTTCACTTGCCCAGCCCATCCTGCATACCCTGTTGTTGATAAATTACCACTCTGTGATATTTTATTATACTAATATGAAACAGACTAAGACACACACATAAATGTGATCATGTAGTATTTGTCTTTTTGTGCTGGCTTATTTCATTTACTATAATGTCCTTTAGTTTCATCTATGTTCTCACAAATGACATTTTCTTCTTTTTTAAGGGTGAATAGTATTCCCTTGTGTATATACACCATATTCTCATCTTTTTATCCACTGACAGACTCTGAGGTTCATTCCCTATCTTGGCTATTGTGAATAATGCTTCAATAAACATAACAGGGCAGATACTCTTCCTACAAGTATCTCTTTGACATACTGACTTCAATTCCTTTGGATATATACCCACTCATGGGATTACTCGGTCATTACTTGGCGGAAAGTTCAGAGTGTTTTCTATAGCAGCAGTACCATTTTACACTTTGCCAACAGTTTAAGGGTTCCTTTTCTTCTACATCCTCACCGACCTTATCTTTCAGCTTTCTGGTAACAGCTACTCTAACAGGTGTGAGGTGTTAAGTAGGAAGCATTTCAAGCAGGCCCTTGTGAGTCATTTTGAGATGACCCCAATAGTATTTGATATTTCCTTGCCTCTCACGTAACAAGATATTTCATGTTCTTCTTTTATATTTTCTGTCCCACACCTTGAATCAGCCATTTCTCCTAAAAGCTTTGGTTCTTGTTGGAAAGGTGTCTGAAAACCACAGTCTAGGGGCTGGAGGAGAGATTTCAATTTGAGGTCCGGTGCAGTGGCTCACATCTTTAATCCCAGCACTTTGGGAGAACAAGGTGGGTGGATTGCTTGAGGTCAGGAGTTCAAGACCAGCCTGGCCAACATGGTGAAGCCCCATCCATTTCTATTAAAAACACACACAAAAAATTAGCTGGGTGTGGTGGCACATGCCTGTAGTACCAGTGAGCTAAGATTATGCCACTGCACTCCAGCCTGGGCAACAGAGCGAGACTTGGTCTCAAAAAAAAAAAAAAAAAAAAAGTCAATTTGCTTACTTTTTGGATGCTGTAAAGAGTTTCTTTCTAACTGTAAACAGGCCTAAAAACACTTGATTATTTAGAAATTCATTATCTGGATCTCTTACTTTTTTAAAGTGTTTCTATATCTGTGTCCTTTCTGAGACTAGGAGTTTAAAAATCAAAACGTCTTCACCAGTCCCTGGTGCAGTTTGTAACACGCTAAACACTCAGAACATATTCATTGGATGAGAAAAATCAGGCTTTAGATGCTTAAAGAAATGAGAGTTTCAAAAATATGAGAAGAAACGGCAGCATACTTATAGTAACTTAGTAGCCTCCGAGAGTAGCCTCTGAGGACATTATTTTAATAGGGTCTACATTTGCTTGGCTGTTTAAATTCATGTTTACTTAAAAAGCAATTAGTTTACATTACAGACCTACGCTATCGTTTTAAAAGGCCATTTCTGAGTTGGTTCAAAGGTTGTGGGTTATCGTTAGGTTGAGTAACACTGTCTCCTCCAAAAACCACCCTGCACTAGCTTTAAAACAAAAGCGTTTCTGTGAAAAGATACAAGTGTTAATTTTCTATTCAGATCATCCTCAAGAGAATTTCAACCTATGATGATTATCAAACAGGGACCAAAAAAAAAAAGGGGGGGGCGCAAAGCAAGTCTAAGGTAACAGCTGATAGTCGAGTGATGGAGATCCAGCCCCTCTCTGTGGAGCAGGGAGTTTGCAGGGGTGGGGTACATGGCCAGTTAGCGAGATGAGGCTCCTGGTTGGCTGGGTGGGGAAGTACATGGATGGAATGTGCTTGTGAAGCTACAGATTGGCCCTGGACAGTTTACAGCCTTGAGTGGGAGGGACAGGATCTGAAGAAGAGCAACAGAGGGCTTTCAGAGGAACTGGGATAAGGAGGTGGAGGGGAATCTGGTTCTTGTTAAAAGGCAGAGAAAGGATGGGCAGAAACAATTGGTCTTCCTGTCTGTCTTCCGTGCCTCATCTACTATAGCTTTCTGCTGAGTTTTGCTCCTGCAAACCCCTTCTTTGCTCTTTCTTCAGCTGCTCCCGTTCTCTTCCTAGTCCTCTCTCTGGCTCACAGCCTCTTTCTCTAGTAGCTTTTAATTGACCTTAACTTGCAATAGAGGAATAAAATTTCTGCTCACTAGGGGCAAAAATCCAACTCTGGCTACTTCCAGCAAAAGAAAAGTTAGTCTAAGAAACATGGTAGCAATGAGAATCTGTAGGCAAGTTAAGAGAATGGGCCTTGGAGACTGGCAGAATCCAGGGTTGCTCTAAGGACTGAAAAGTGGGAGCCAGAGGATTGGTTTCCCATCAGAAACAATCTGGAGAAGGATGTCACTGCTGGGGTAACCATCTCTGAAAATCTGAGTGACCTCCCTCGGCCAGGTCATGAGAGGAAGGAGCTTATGAACTAAGAAGCAGACCACTGGATTTCCTCTCCCACGAGGGCTGTGCATGATAGAACAGACGTGTTTGGAAATTGGCAGTTATTAGAAAGAGAGTGAAGGCCAAGCAGCCAAAAAAAAAAGTTTTCTTACTCAAAGACATCAACTTCTTATCACAATTACTTGGTGATTCAAATCCTGTGGTTTCTTTCTGAATTTCAAAGTTAGTGCTCTCATGTCTTAAAAACTATTTTTTAATTTTTAAAATTAAAACCTTATGTCCCGGTGGTGTTTCTTTTCCTCCGATGAGTCAGTGACCTTAAGAATCCAAAGCTCTGCACCCCTGGAGTAAGGCCAGGAGTGAAAACATTACTAAGATTAGTCAGCCCTGAAAAAACACACTGTCTTCCCTCTGGCCTTTTCATGACTTCTCTCTACCCCAGTAGAAACAATTAGCCATTGAAACTAAGGCTTTTCTTCCAACTTATTATGAAAATTTTCACCGTATACAGATGTAGAGATCTTGTATAATGAAACTCCTTGAGCCAGCTTCAACAACTCATCTCTGCCCACACACCGTCCCGTCCGAGCACCCATCTTCACAGTTTTGTCCTCCTTAGTGGGATGATTCTAAAGCCAACCCCAAACATATGATTTTCCCTGTAATGTTTTATTATGTTTCTCTAAAATATAAAGACTCAAGATCGATAACAATATCACTACCAAACCTAACACATTTATTAAAAAGTATTTCCTGTCCTCAAATATCAAGCCAATGGTCAAGTTTCTCCAAGTGTCTCATATGTTTCTGGACCAAATCAGGATCCAGACGTGGTCTGTACATTCTGGTCAAATGTTTAAGGAGGTTACAAAAACTACCCAAACTTTTATAGTCTCAGTTTTAAGTTTGAACACGGCTTTTTCTTTGTATTTATTTATTATTTTTTGAGACAGAATCTCACTCTATCTATTGCCCAGGCTGGAGTGCAGTGGTATGATCTTGGTTCACTGCAACCCCCACCTCTGGGTTCAAGCGATTCTCGCATCCCAACGACCCAACTAGCTGGGATTATAGGCATGCACCACCACACCCGGCTAATATTTCTATTTTTAGTAGAGATGGAGTTTTACTATATTGGTCAGGCTGGTCTCAAACTCATGGCCTCAAGTGATCCAACTGCCTCGACTTCCCAAAGTGCTAAGATTACAGGCGTGAGCCACCCACGCCCACCGTATTTACTTATTTGTATTTCAGTAAGTTTTTGGGGAATAGGTGGTGTTTGGTTACATGACTCGGTCCTTCAGGGGTGATTTCTGCACCTATCACCTGAGTACTGTAACTGAACACAGCTTTTTTAGTTTTCTTTGGTTGGTAGTCGAAGCTCATCTGTGTCCTAAAGCTGCCGGAGCTGCAAGTGTTGAAGAGACTCAGCGTCCCTCAGCCCCTCTCTTCAGGTTAAATAATCCTGTCTTGCAATTTCATTAAGAAAAACTATCCAGGCCTTTTTAAAAATGCTATTATTTCTTCTCAAAGAGTAGAGAAAGTAGCAACTGTTTTCTAAAATGTAAAATTTATTTATAGTAATGTCGTTTATGGTGACTCCTGATTGGAACTAAGTCAAAGGCCAAGGAGCTTGGCCACAGACTACCCTATATCCAACCTATAGGAAACTATGCCACATTTAAAAATAATGCGGTCACTCTATCTGTAAGAACGTGAAAATGCCCAGTGCCATGATTTGAGGCACTAGGCCCACAGTCATACTCACAGCCATGACTTATTGCAGTGAAATGATACAAAGCAGAATCCGCACAGGAAAAAGACACATGGGGCAAAGCAAGGGGGAAGCTAGGCCCAAGTTTCCAGAGTCCTCTCTCACTAGTTACATGGGATGTGCGTAATTCCCCTGGCAACAAATTGAAAGCACACATGTGAAATGTTTCCAACCAGGAGAGACTCAGCGCTCAGGGATGTTATTGGGGGATAGCCATGGAGGCATCCACTGCTTGGCACATGCCCAAACTTTAAATTCCCAGAAGAAAATCAGGTGTTCACTGTAATCACATTGCTTGTTCTTATAGCTTAGGTACAGTCAGCCACTCAACTAGTTAATCACGGGAACCCTCCCGGAACCTAAGTCGGCAGGTGCCAGCGTTATCAACAGGCCTGTCAACGAATAGCACTCGGGCCTCTTACGCTAACTCTTTTCTGTACAGCCTTCAAACAAGTATAACGAGTTAAGTGCACAACGAAAATATAATTACATCAGCACCCTCCCGTCCATTTTCATGGTGAACATGGTGAAGCCACTGAATATTATTTCTTTTCAGCAAATAACAATTTTCCTCCAGGGCCGTAGCCCAGACAGCCCTTTCAGATCCACTTTTCTTGGCCACAGGCATTGTAGTTCTTACCCCCTTCACTTTTCACAGCACCTTCCAAGAAAGCTTAGAGACAAAATATCCCAAAGAAACAGTTTCCCCATGATGCTGACAGAAGTGCCTATTTGATTGCCCATGCAGAGAAAGACCTTTGACGTTTCATTTTCAGTAACTGGTTGAAGGTTTTTTAAAAAGATTTGAGTGGAAGCTGCTTCTTCACTGTTATGACCTCCTCTTTGATGTCCATTTCCAAATCGATGACTTGTACGTAGAATGGCGGGTTTCAAAAGAAACAAGCCAAGTGCCTGATCACTCAGAAAATACTGTTCCTCTCAAGTTAATCCTGCCATACTTGAGACATTGTAGCCTTACTTTTAGGGTGTTAACTTTTTGCCCTGTGCTTTTTACGTGAAATGTAGACCTTTATACAACCCAGCACCCACACCCAAGATGTCTTGCACAGTATCAATTTAAGATATGCTGTCTGATGAATGTCATGATAGGCTCAGAGTTAAGCAATTTGAGGATTATCTTATTGTCCCAAGCACTAGACCAACTTGTATAGTCCACACAGAGTTCTTTCCTTGTTTGCAATTCAATCTCTACTGAAAATGATAAAAACAGAGGAGGTGAAGACTGACTGCACTTACAAAACTGAATAAAAATTTACAAACTCAGTTAAGTTCTGATAATATTTATCTATGTTTTACTTATAAACAAAGGGTTGTATTTCCTTCCTCATGCGCACACTTGTTATAACCATTATGAGTTAGTTTTGTGCCTCTGTGGGTTTGGAAATTACTGAAGTTGACATCTGCAAGTACAGACCTACAGACTGACATAATTCCAGATACCACTACACATCCGCATAAAAATCAGCAGTATGTTTGAGGGGATGAATGTGCTTTTATGTAATCCCCTGATGGGAAATTTTAACAAATATATTAGGCAAGTTTTTCTCTGTTCTAAAATGTGTTTCAAATTTCTGTGATTGAATAATCCACAAAGATACTCAATTATCCTAAGTACCTATGTAATTTCTACCTGTGAGTAGCTGATATGGTTTGGGTATTTGTTCCTTCCAAATCTCATGTTGAAATGTGATCCCCAGTGTTGGAGGTGGGGCCTGCTGGAAGGTGTTTGGGTCACGGGGGCAGATCCATCATGAATGGCGTGCTGCCCTGACTGCAGTAATGAATGAGTTATCATTCAGTTCGTTCACGTAAGAAGTGTTTGTTTAAAAGAACATGGTATCTCTCCCTCTCTCTCGTTTTTTCTCTCACCAAGTGACCTGCCTGCTCTGCTGTCATCGTCTGCCATGAGTAGAAGCTTCCTGAAGCCTCACCAGAAGCTGAGTAGATAGATGCAGGTGCCATGCTTGAACAGCCTGCAGAACCATAAGCTAATTAAACCTCTTTTCGTCATAAGTTACCCAGCCTCAGGTACTCCTTTATAGCAATGCAAAATGAACTAACACTAACTATGAGTGAGCGTATCAAAAACCTTCTATAAAAATGTAGAGAATTTTGTCTACTATTTCTTAATTCATATTGTGATCACTCACCTACTGCCTTACAATATCTGTCTATTGCTTATTGAGTACTGATTTATATCCAGCTTTGTTGTTTAATGTTTTAGGCCTTTATCTGCTTTTCATCAAAATTTCCTAAGGACAGTGACTGTATTTTGATTAATCTGTGTTGAGCCCAGCGTAGGAAAGGTAGCTGGTACTTACTAACCTGTTTTTCTGCTTCATGGATAAATGAATAAATGAACAGGCTGTAAGCTCCTGAAGAATGTGAACTAATTATATCTTCCACACAGTGGGGACTAGATGGATACTTCTCCCCTGAAAGAGAATGTGAATCCTTATTTAAATTCAGAAATGTGGTTATGCCATGTTACTTCGCCACAATCAAAAATTAATGAGCCATCTTCATGTTTTAGAGATGCATGTTAACATTTATGAATGAAAATAGTTAATGTTTGAGATTTTCTTCAAAATAGTGGGGCTAGGGAAAATGAAGGAATGAGTCCTGGAATAGCTAAAACAAGACAGACCATCAGTAGACAACAGTTGAATCTTCGTACGTATTTGAAAGTGTTAATAAAATTTCGTAGTGTACTTCACTCCTCTGCTAATGGAGGTTGATGTATCCATTCTAGTCTATGCTTCTCCCTGGGGAAGAGAGGTACTATCTACTGACTACCCACTGTTGGAATATTTGTCATGCTTTCTGGCAACTTTTTAACAACTTTCATGTATTTTCGGAATTCCCTACCATTGGAGTCCCTGCCTCTCCAGTAAAGAAGCCAGAAACTCACCTATTTAACCTCGCTTGTGGGTGGGATACAGATATGGGACCTGGACTCTGTTGATCTGAACTACCTAGCTAGGTCATCAGTTTAAAAGAGTAACATGAATAAGGAGGTGCTGGTAAGAATTCTTTCTCGCCAGGATGGAGAGGAAGGATTCAGCCTTCAGAGGCAGCACTTGCTGAGAGCCCAGCAGTTGCATCCTTCGTTCCGGCCTGTGTCCAGGCCCTGAAGTCTTCCTTAATATTAACTTGTTTTAATATAAACATTGTAAAATATAAAACATTGTTCCTGCTTCTCCATCTGGCATGGTTAGCCTGCCCTCAAGATTCTACCATTCTTTAACAAATTTCTTTACTACTTACATTAACTAAAGTAGGCTTATTTTTTTGCTTTTATAACCAAGTACCTTGACTAATATGTCTACCTTATACCAAGTATTTGATGTTTAGTATCTCTTTTTAGCTGGAAAAAAATAATTCATTGAGCCTTGAAAAGAAAGCAAGGTCTGTATTATGAAAAACGTTATTGGACGAGCTCAGTGGTTTGAAATTTATTTTCTAAACCCAAATAGTCTAGAATGCCTCAGCACAAAGCAAATCTTACCCAGGCCACTGGCGATCCCTTGCCCAGGTGCCTGCTCCTTTCCGTACTGAGCAGTTTGGATGTGAGCATGGCCAACCCACTCACTCACCAACCCACAAGTCAACGGCTCTCTTCTTGCCTTTATGGAAACAGATCCACAGACCACTGAGGAAAGTCACTGCAACTACCTACACTGATCACTTTTGTCCTTCATTTGAAACATACATGAGACCCTGTGGTAGGCAGAATAATGGTCCCACAAAGATGTCCATGTCCTAATCCTAATCCCTGAAACCTGTGAATGTATCATGTTACATAGCAACAGGGAATGAAGATTGTTCATCAGCTGAACTTAAGATGGGGAAATTATTCTGGATTGTCTGTGTGGGCCCAGTGTAATCACAAGGGTCCATTAAAATGGTAGAGGAAGAAAAAGAGATCAGAATGACGCCATGTGAGATGGACTGGACCCTCCATTGCTGGCTATGATAATAGAGGAAGGGCCATGATCCAAGGAATATGGGCAGTCTCTAGATGCTAGAAAGGCAAGGAAATGAATGATTCCCTTAGGATCTCTAGAAAGGAATACAGTCTTGCCAACACCTTGATTTTAGTCCAGTGAAAGACATCTTGGATTTCTAACCTACAACATGGTATGCCAGTAAATGTATATTGTTTTAAATCGGTAAGTTTGTGGTGATTTGTCACAGCAACCATAGAATACTAATATAGCTCCAAGGACAAAAACCATTAGCATGAGAGAATTAACATAATAAATACACTGAACCTTGGCAAATGGCTGAAATGAGACTCCTGATCTGTGAGATAATTATATTTTTAAGTATGACGATTAACTGTTCTTTCTATTTCCTAAAAAAAAAATTAAAATAAAGCTACCAGAGGTCAACAAGGTTATAGTAACGAACATAACAACAAAAAAGAGAGATCTGGCATTGGCACTCAGCTAGCTGTGGGATCCGGGACTGTCAGCCTCTCTGAAACACTGTTTTACCATGTGCAAATTGAGGTTAATATCTGCCCTGGTTAGTGCAGTTTTGATCGGATTAAATGTCTATACAGTAAATGCTTCACAAACATTAAGGTATTTTTAAAGTATTATTGCTAGCTTGTGGCTGAACCAACAGTGGGGAAACCACCTAGGCAATCACAGATTGCTGTTATTTGGTGACTATTCAGGTGACCTCATTATCACATTTCATACTCTACATCAATAAATATTCTTGACAGGCATACAATATAATGTTTAAAAGCTTAGGCTATGTATTCAGAGAGACCTGAATTCTATCTCTGAATGTTGTTAGGCAAATTACTTAAATTCCTCATCTCTAAAATGTGAATAATAGAGTTGTTTTGAGAAGTAAGACAATGTCAGTAAAGCAACTAACACAGGGCCTAGTACATACCAAAGACTAAACTAAATGGCAGCTATCATTATTAATACGTATTATGAATAATGAACATGACATTAACCATTTTTGACCATTTAAGCAAGTTTTACATTGGATTAGCACAGCCTCCTTCAGAAAGCAGCATGTTACATTTACACCCATGTTTCAGATAAGAAAAATTATGCACAGAGCTGGGTGTGGTGGCTCATGCCTGTAATCCCAGCACTTTGGGATGCTGAGGCGTGTGGATCACTTGAAGCTAGGAGTTTGAGAGCAGCCTAGCCAACATGGCGAAACCCCCTCTCTACTAAAAATATGAAAATAAGCTGGGTGTGGTGGCCCATGCCTGTAATCCTAGCTACTTGGGAGGCTGAGGTGGGAGAATAGCTCGAGTCTGGGAGGCAGAGGCTGCATTGGGCAAGATGGCAAAACTGCGCTCCATCTCACTTTTGAGATGGCAAGACTCTGTCTCAAAAAAAAAAAAAAAAAAAGGAAAAGGAAGAAGAAAAGAAAAATGATGCACAGAAGGGAAATCTGCCTTGTGGTAGTACACTGGAGCAAGAACCAGTTGCACCTGAAAAGACTGTGGGGCACTGCAATAGGTCCAACAGTCTAGGAAGCAGTTTCCTTTTGCTCAGATAAACAATGCTAGAAAACCAGCAGGAAATAAATAATGAGAATCTCCACTGTATTTTATTTTTGAATAGTATTCAGTAGGAAGACAGTGGCACACTAGAGAAGCAGAATTCAGGTAGATTTAACAGCCAAACTTCACGCCTGTAATCCAGGATTTTGGGAGGCTCAGGCGGATGAATCCCTTGAATCCAAGAGTTTAAGACCAGCCTGGACAACATGGCAAATCCTCGTCTCTACAAAAAATACAAAAATTAGCCAGGTGTGGTGGTGTGTATCTGGCAGTCCCAGCTACTCAGGAAGCAAGGTGGGAGGATCACTTGAGTCCAGGAGGTCAAGGCTGAAATGAGCCATGAGTGACCACAGCATTGCATGCCAGCCTGGGTGATGGAGTGTGACCCTGTCTTATATTAAAAAAAAAATTTTTTTAAAGCTGGGAGTGGTGGGTCACACCTGTAATCCCAGCACTTTGGGAGGCTGAAGCTGGTGGATCACTTGAGGTCAGGAGTTTGAGACCAGACTAGCCAACGCAGTGAAACCTCGTCTCTACTTAAAAAAAAAGAAAAAAAAATACAAAATACAAAAAAATTAGCCAGGCATGATAGTGCACGCCTGTAATTCCAGCTACTCAGGAGGCTGAGGTGGGAGAATCACTTGAACTTGGAAGGCAGAGGTTGCAGTGAACCGAGATTGTGCCACTGCACTCCAGACTAGGTGACAGAGTAAAACTCTGTCTCAAAAAAAGAAGAAAAGAAAAAAAAAAAGTAAAAGAGCTAAACTTAGGAAGTGGAAATATTCTGTTTAGGCCATTCAAAGGAGGGAGGTCAAAAGAGGAAGAATCGCCTACCAAGTATGTTTAGATTTTAGAGGATAAACCGTGGTAGGATCTAGAAGAGGAGTTGGAACCATACAAAGTAAACATCTGTGTGTATTCCTCACTATCCAACAGAAAAGCACAGGAGAAAAAGAAATCTTACATGTAATCACTTGAAAAAAAGACATTTGGAATGTTATTCAGTTGTTCCTCCCATTACCTCATGGGAAAGGTTTCCTTGAGTTGCTTGGCTTTTCATCAGCTAAAAATAATAAGAGTCAAATAACAAAAAAAGTTTTGCAAGGCAAGAGTGAACTACATTAGAAGAGTCTTTCTTTTAAAGATGGGATGGAGAAATGGGATGGTGGTTCAGAACATTGTATATGTCGAGCAGCTACTAAGTATGATACTGACGATATTTTTTTCTTCATCTTCTCTTTTCCTTCCCTTCTTTATTTCTGTCTTCCTTCTGTTTTTCCTACTTTATCTTCTTCCCTCCCTCTCTCTCTTCCTTTCTTAATGAAACAATTCAGCACTCTGTCAACTATCAGAAATAAGCTCAGGCACAGCCATCTACTGTGAGAAGTCATTTCAGCACCTGGTATGTAACTCTATTGTACTCTCACCACACATCATCTTTACCATTTTATTTCATAAATATGGCCAGGCATGGTGGCTCACGCCTGTAATCATAGTACTTTGGGAGGCCAAGGCAGGAGGATCTCTTGAGCCCAGGAGTTTGAAACCAACCTGAGCAACCAAGTGAGACCCCCATCTCGACAAAAGAGTCAAAAAATTAGCTAGATGTGGTGGCATGTGCCTGTGGTCCCAGCTACTGCAGAGCCTAAGGTGGGAGGATTGCTTGAGCCCAGGAGGTCAAGGCTACAGTGAGCCATGATCGCACCATTGCATTCCAGCCTGAGTGACACAGTGAGACCCTGCCTCAGTGAATAAATATATGCAACCTTTATGTCCAGCAACAGGAAAATAGTTAAATATATTAAAAATACATATTTTTGGAAAATATTTAATGTTATAAGTAAGCGTTTAGTGAAAAAGTGGAATTTAAACTGTATATATTTGTGCATGCATTTAGAAAATAAGAGGGATACACATCATACTGTTCATTGTGATTATCCCTTGAAGAGGGTGCATGGGATAGAAAGCAGCAACTTTCATATTTACTTCATTTACTTTTAAATTGGTTGAAGGTTTTCCCTGAAGTATATATTGCTTTTAGATTTTAAAACAAAACTGCTAGAAAATAGATGAAAAAAGTCTTAATATATTAACAAGTCAAATCTAACAATATATTAAAAAGAATACATTGGGACGAGTTGCAGATTATCCCAGAGAAGCAAGTTTAGTTTATTGTTTGAAAAAACAATGAAATTCAGAGTCCCCGGGGAAGATGGCCGAGTAGGAACAGCTCTGGTGCACAGCTCCCAGTGAGACTGGCACAGAAGGCGGGTGATTCCCACATTTCCAACTGAGGTACCTGGTTCACCTCACTGGGATTGGTTCAACAGTGGGTGCAGCCCAAGGAGGGTGAGCCAAAGCAGAGTGGGGAGTTGCCTCACCTGAGAAGTGCAAGGGGTCGGCGAACCCCCTTTCCTAGCCAAGGGAAGCCATGAAGTACTGTTCCCTGCACTCTGGCCCAGATATTGCACTTTTCCCACAATCTTCACAACTGACAGACCAGGAGATTCCCTCTAGTACCTACACAACCACCAGGGCCCTGGGTTTCCAGCACAAAACTGGGTGGCTGTTTGGGCAGAAACTGAGCTAGCTACAGCAGTTTTTTTTTTCATACCCCAGTGGCACCTGGAATGCCCACAAGACACAACTGTTTGCTTCCCTGGAAAGGGGGCTGAAGCCAGGGAGCCAAGTGGTCTGGCTCGGTGGATCGTAGCCCCACAGAGACCAGCAAGCTAAGATCCACTGG
This sequence comes from Cacajao melanocephalus, assembly GCA_963573385.1. Taxonomy (NCBI): domain Eukaryota; kingdom Metazoa; phylum Chordata; class Mammalia; order Primates; family Pitheciidae; genus Cacajao; species Cacajao melanocephalus. The sequence goes on from CAUYLG010009808.1 coordinate 23,031, forward strand.
CTTGAAATTCTCACAGCCGGTGCGGCAGTCAAGCTCGGTGGGCTGAGGAGTGTCCGCCATTGCTGAGGCTTGAGTAAGGGGTTTCAAACTCACGGTGTAAGCAAAGCTGCCAGGAAGTCCCAACTGGGAGGAGCCCAACATGGCTCAGCAGTTGCAGGCACTGCCTCACTAGATGCCCTTGCTGGGCAGAGCATCTCTGAAAAAAGGCAGCAGCCTGTCAGGGACTTATAAAGTCCCCAACTTCCTGGGACAGAACACCTGGGAAAAGGGGCGATAGTGGGTACAGTTTCAGCAGACCTCAATGTCCCTGCCTGGCAGCTCTGAAGAGAGCACAGATTTCCCAACATAGTGTTTGAGCTCTGATAAGGGACAGACTGCCTCCTCAAGTGGCTCCTGGATCCCCATGTATCCTGACTGAGAGACACCTCATATAGGAGAGCTCTGGCTGGCATCTGACAGGTATCCCTCTAGGATGAAGCTACCAGAGGTAGGGACAGGCAGCAATCTTTGCTGATCTGCAGTCTCCACTGGTGATACCCAGGTGAACTGTGTCTAAAGTGGACCTCCAGCAAACTCCAGCAGGCCTGAAGCAGAGGGGCCTGACTGTTAGAAGGAAAGCTAACAAACAGAGAGAAATTATTTCAACATCAACAAAGAGGACGTCCACTCGGAGACCCCATCCAAAGGTCCCTGAACTCAAAGACAAAAGAAAGATAAATCAACGAAGATGGGAAGAAACCAGTGCAAAAAGGTTGAAAACTCCAAAAACCAGAATGCCTCTTCTTCTTTAAGGGATCACAGCTGCTTGCCAGCAAGGCAACAAAACTAGATGAAGAATGACTTTGACAAATTGACAGGAGCAGGCCTCAGAAGATGGGTAATAAAACTGCTCCGAGCTAAAGGAGCATGTTCTAACCCAATGCAAGGAAGCCAAGAATCTTAAAAAATGATTCCAGGAAGTGCTAACCAGAATAACCATTTTAGACAGGAACATAAATGACCCAATGGAGCTAAAAAACACAGCATGAGAACTTTGTGAAGCATACACAAGTATAAATAGCAGAATCCATTAAGTGGAAGAAAGGATATCAGAGATTGAAGATCATCTTATTAAAATGAGGCATGAAGACAAGATTAGAGAAAAGAAGAATGAAAAGGAACAAATGAAGCCTCCAGGAGATATGGGACTATGTGGAAAAGACCAAACCTATGATTGATTGGTGTACCTGATAGTGACAGGGAAAAGGAACAAGTTTGGAAAATACACTTCAGGATATTATCCAGGAGAACTTACCCAACCTAGCAAGACAGGCCAACATTCAAATTGAGGAAATACAGAGACCACCACTAAGATACTCCTCAAGAAGAGCAACCCCAAGACACATAACCGCAGATTCTCCAAGGTTGAAACGAAGGAAAAAAATGTTAAGGGCAGCCGGAAAGAAATGTCAGGTTACATACAAAGGGAAGCCTATGAGACTAACGGCGAATCTGCAGAAATCCTGCAAGCCAGAACAGAATGGGGGCCACTATTCAATATTCTTAAAGAATTTTCAACCCCTCACATCCAGCCAAACTAAGCTTCATAAGAGAAGAAAAAATTATTTCCAGACCAGCAAATGCTAAAGGATTTTGTCACCACCAGGCCTGCCTTACAAGAGCTCCTAAAGGAAGCACTAAATATAGAAAGGAAAAACCAGTACTAGCCACTGCAAAAACACACCAAAATATAAAAACCAATGACACTATGAAGAAACTACATCAACTAATGTGCAACATGACCAGCTAGCATCATGATGACAGAATCAAATTCCCCCATAACAATATTAGCCTTAAATGTAAATGGGCTAAATGCCCCAATTAAAAGATGCAGACTGGCAAATTCAATAGTCAAGACCCATTGGTGTGCTCTATTCAGGAGACCCATCTCATGTGCAAAGACACACAGAGGTTCAAAATAAAGGGATGGAGGAAGATTTACCAAGCAAAAGAAAAGCAAAAAAGAAGCAGGGGCTGCAATCCTAGTCTCTTATAAAACAGACTTTAAACCAACAAAGATTTAAAAAGACAATGAAGGGCATTACATAATGGTAAAGGGATCAATGGAACAAGAAGAGCTAACTATCCTAAATATGTATGCACCCAATACAGGTACACCCAGATTTATAAAGCATGTTCTTAGAGACCTACAAAGAGACTTAGACTCCCAAGCAATAATAGTGGGAGACTTTAACACCCCACTGTCACTATTAGATCAACAAGACAGAAAATTAACAAGGACATTCAGGACTTGAACTCAGCTCTGGACCAAGTAGACCTAATAGACAACTACAGAACTCTCCACCCCAAATCAATAGATGAATACATTCTTCTCAGTATCACATACCACTTATCCTAAAATCAACTACATAATTGGAAGTAAAACACTCCTCAGCAAATGCAAAAGAATGGAAATCGTAACAAACAAGTCTCTCAGACCACAGTGCAATCAAGTTGGAACTTACGATTAAGAAACTCACGCAACTACACAGAAACTGAACAACCGGCTCCTGAATGACTGCTGGATAAACAATGAAATGAAGGCAGAGATAAAAATTTTCTTCAAAACCAGTGAGAACGACAACATGACGTACCAGAATCTCTGGGACACATTGAGAGCAGTGTGTAGAGGGAAATTTATAGCACTAACTGCTCACATCATAAAGTGGGAAAGATCTAAAATTGAGACCCTAACATCACAATTAAAACAACTCGAGAAGTAAGAGCAAACAAATTCAAAAGCTAGCAGAAGACAAGAAATAAGATCAGAGCAGAACTGAGGAAGATAGAGACATGAAAAACCCTTAAAAAAATAAGTGAATCCAGGAGCTAGTTTTTTTTTAAAGATTAATAAAACAGATGGACCACTAGCTAGACTACTAAGGAAGAAAAGAGAGAAGAATCAAACAGACAATAAAAAATGATAAAGGGGATATTACCACTGATCCCACAGGAATACAAACTACCATCAGAGAATACTATAAACACCTCTACGCAAATGAACTAGAAAATCTAGAAGAAATGGATAAATTCCTGGACACATACACCCACCCAAGACTAAATCAGGAAGAAATCCAATCCCTGAATAGACCAATAACAAGTTCTGAAATTGAGGCAGTAATTAATAGCCTACCAACCAAAAAAAGCCCAGGACCAGATACATTCACAGCCAAATTCTACCAGAGGTACAAAGAGGAGCTGGTATTTCTTCTGAAACTATTCTAATCAATAGAATAGGACGGAATCCTCCCTAATTCATTCTTTGAGACCAGCATCATCCTGATACCAACACCTAGCAGAGATGCAACAAAAAAAAGAAAATTTCGGGCCAATATCCCTGATGAGCATCAATGTGAAAATCCTCAATAAAATACTGGTAAACCGAATCCAGCAGCACATCAAAAAGTCTATCCACCACGATCAAGTCAACTTCATCCCTTGGATACAAGGCTGGTTCAGCATAATGCTAATCAATAAACATAATCATCACATAAACAGAACCAATGACAAAAAACACATGATTATCTCAATAGAGACAGAAAATGGCTTTGATAAAATTCAACATCCCTTCATGCTAAAAACTCTCAATACACTCGGTATTGATGGAACATATCACAAGATAATAGGAGCTATTTATGACAAACACACAGCCAATATCATACTGAATGTGCAAAAGTTGGAAGCATTCCCTTTGAAAACTGGCGCAATACAAGGATGCCCTTTCTCACCACTCCTATTCAACACAGTATTGGAAGTTCCGGCCTGGGCAATCAGGCAAGAGAAAGAAATCAAGGATATTCAAATAGGAAGTTAGATTGTCTCTATTTGCAGAGGACATGATTATATATTTAGAAAACCCGGTTGTCTCAGCCCAAAAACTCCTTAAGCCGATAAGCAATTTCAGCAAAGTCTCAGGACACAAAATCAATGTGCAAAAATCACAAGCATTCTATACACCGATAATAGAGTGCCAAATCATTAGTGAACTCCCATTCACAACTGCTACAAAGAGAATAAAGTACTTAAGAATACAACTTACAAGGGACATGAAGGACCTCTTCAAGGAGAACTACAAACCACTGCT
>CAUYLG010009810.1:0-78666 GCA_963573385.1 Cacajao melanocephalus
CTGTGTGTCGAGATCACGCCATTGTACTCTAGCCTGGACAATAAAATTAAAAATTATTCACAAAAAAAAAAAAAAAAAAAAAAAAGGAAGATAAGGCAAGGCATAGCACAGATACCCAGAGCAAGGAAAAGCTGAGCAAAACAAGGTAGGTAAAACAGGGCATTGTCTGACATGATATGTCAGGGTGTGCTAGGACAAGGAAGCTGAGGCATGGTAAAGAACTGGTCAGGAGAAGGTTGAAAAGTAAAATCTGTACAGTACTTGAAGGGATGGAAAAGAATGAGCCTATTATAAATGTTAAGTGTAAAGCGAGTTAGGGCAGGGAACACTTGTAGATGCTACAGAACCCAGAAAAAGATGAGTAAGTGATGGCTAGGATAAGATGAGGTGAGGCAGGAAAGGGCAATGAATAAGTTGAATCAGTAAAGCAACCTTGAGTCTGTGATGATACTAAGAAGAGAATGTTTCTATTAATTGATTAATAAGAATTATATGGAATATAGTTGTGATTGACGTGAGTTTTCAATATTGGTGACATAGAGTAAGCAGGTCTAAGTATCAATTATCCCAAATTCTAAGAGTCCTACAACAAAGTGCTCATCAATATCCATGTTACCAATCAGATAATTTTAATTTTTTGTTTTTTTTTGAGATGGAGTGTCTCTCCATCGCCCAGTCTGGAGTGCAATGGTGCAATCTCGGCTCATTGCAACCTCCACCTTCTGGGTTCAAGAGATTCTCCCCTCTCAGCCTCCAGAGTAGCTGGGATTATAGGCACCCAGCATCATGCTCGGCTAACTTTTGTATTTTTGTAGAGACGGGGTTTCACCATGTTGGCCAGGCTGGTCTTGACCTCCTGACCTCAAGTTATGTGCCCACCTTGGCCTCCCAAAGTGCTGGATTACAAGCATGAGCCACCATGCCTGGCCTTAATCATAGAATTTTGTTTTATCATTGGTCATTAAGTTTATAAAATGTGTTGTAAGAGTATACTGTAAATAAATGTCTATTATCACTACTAATTTTTGTACATTGATAATTTAATGGTGTTTCTCTGACTGTTCTTAAGAATCACATGAAATTTGTGAAAAAAATATAAATATATATTTTTTTTTATAGAGACGGGTTTTCTTCATGTTGGTCAGGCTGGTCTCGAACACCTGACCTCTGGTGATCTGGCTGCCTCAGCCTCCCACAGTGCTGGGATTACAGACGTGAGCCACTGAGCCTGACCAAAAATATATATTTTAATGTTCCACCTGTAATATTTTATCTGCTGAGATCGTTGCCATATTATTCTCACCAGCTCTCTGCAGTTAGGAAAAATGAAAACCCACATTGTTGTACAATAGTTAATGAGGAGCCATTAATACGTTTGTCGTTAGCTACATCTGTTCCAAAGAGAAAAATGTTCGGAGTGCTCTGCATTGAAATAGAGGGTAAGAGAATGGGACTATATTTAGTAGGTGCCACTCCCTCCTTCCAGTTAGCATATGTCTTTTCCCCTTTTGAATGTGCTGAGCATTTGATTGTAAAACAGTATAGACTGTAAAAGTAGGCTACTACCTTAGTTAAGGACTTAGTCATCTCTTCCCTGGAACCATTGCAACAGCATCCTAAGTGGTATCTCTGCATCTTATACCCCTCCAATCTGTTCTTCCAAGCACTACTCTTTGTAAAACCTTAAGTAACTCCCAGCACCTGTAGAATACTCAAACACTTTAGAATGGAATGGAAAAGCACTCCATTCTAAGAACACTATTAATGCCACTAAAACCTGTTCTACCTTTCTTACTCAAATGGCTACACACTTAGCTAAAATTTTCATTTCTCAGCCTCCCTTGAAGATAGATATAACCACATGACCAAATTATGACCAATGGAAGGTGAGTGTAAGTAAGTGTGTAAGATCTGAGCCATTTCTACCAGAAAGATACATTGATTTCTCTGAATTTTGATGTTTATCCTTCGCAAAGGTTAGTTTGAACCTTGTGAACAAAATCAACACCCTAGAAGAGAATGGAACAACACGTTGAAAAAAAGTTTTAAATTTTATCTGTTTAACCCACTCTGGATTTGACAGAAAAATAAACATGTATCTCATATTATAAATATTGTTGTGAAATCCACTGTAATTGTGGATGTCTTTGTTAGGATAGGGTATCCCCCATAATAATGAATGGACTATCTTCTTCTCCTATTCTTTATAAACCTGTATCTAGCTCATGATGTGTCGAATGAATGAATGAATGAATGATAATGCACTAATATTGACTCATCAGGTGGGAGAAGTCATGTGTTATTGAACATATAAAACCACATATTGTCTGCTATGTCTTGTTACATTACTTGCTTATTTCTACTTTAAATTCCAATTAATGTAGATTTTTTATATGATTGTTATTTTTCACAAGATATTCATTGGAGATGCAGCCTTTCATAAAAACAGACTTGGTAGCTATGACCAATGGTATATATCCTCCTTTTTTGCTACAAGCTGCTTGACGGTACTGTTAGAATTAAATCCTCTGCATCAGTTACAAGGTATTTAGGAGGTCCTAGTTAAGATGAAAATTAACGCGTTAAGCCAAACTCATCCATTTGTGCCCTGAAAAGAATTAGTCATGTTGTCACTTTCAAATATAACAGTTGGGGTTTGTAGGCCCCAGATAATAGAAAATATGGTAGGCAGATTTGATTAGCTGGAAAGTCAGAAAAAGTAGTCCAGGCCATGGAGTCCTTCTAGAGAGCATAGATCTGGCCAAGTCTTAACTTTGCCTTTGTCACCAAGTGCTGTCTAAAATTTACACCTAATAAATATTCACTAATTCTTGCCACTTGTATGTTCAGATTTAAAGTGATTTATTATGAACTGATTGAAAATTTTTCTTTAAGAATAATATTTAATTTGTGGTAGCTAATTAAAACAACCATCTTCACACAGGCTTTATCTATATAAGTTAGCCAAGAGAGAAATTTAAGTTGAAGAAATATACATATTTGACTTAAAATTTTAAAAATAAAGAAAAGATGAACTGGAATAATTTACTGCCAGGAGCATCACAAGCAATTTACAAGGTTGATTCAGCAGCATTCCACAGAGTGAGAAAGATGAACACTTTTTTTATGAAACAAATGTTTCTGATTTTCATTCTGAAATTGAAGAGTAAAATGGTCGTAGTTTGTTGAGTAAAAATCGTTCTGACTTTGTCTATCAGTCAGTGTATTATAGAGTAAAAGCCTTGATCTCAAGCCATTTCTTTCACTGGTAAGTTATTAAATAAAAATAAAATGATTGTCCATAATAAAATTGTTATTCTATTTAAAGGATCTTGACCGTTTCATACTAAAAAGGGTAGTCCTGTTGTTGAATTTTTAAAATATATTATTGTCATTGATTTCATTAATCTGAAGTTAGCTTTAAAAACCTCATTATGAAGTAATAAATGATAGGCAGTTGGCAAGCTCAGTGATGGATAAATTTTACTGTCAACTTTAAGTAGAGTAACAAGCCACAGATGTCTTCCTAGAGATGACAGGGCCTGTTGGCCATTAACTTGAATATCCAAATCCAGTCTTCTCCTGTGGGGCTGCTCTTCACTGATATCCCTCCTCTGAGCTCTATTTTCTGCCACAAGGACACTTGAGTATTTGTACCAACTGTTTCTTGCCTAGATCTTAACCTTGAGATCTACTAAAGAAAATCAGCGAGTTTGATAAGTACCTCAAATGTAATTAGAATGAGGGAAGAAGATTTAGGTCTTCTTTCTTTTGTATGCTCAATCCCCCATAACCCTTCATTTAGAGACATACTGTATCATATCAGTAAAAGAAAGAATGGCAACCAACTTTCTCCACTTCAAACCACTGCCTGGCTAACATCATCTACGTGTGAATTAGGCCTGGCCTAACTATCCAATAGCCTATATCTCACTAAAAAGAATCTTCAGGCTTAATTAGTGCAATTTATCCCCTTCATCACAAACATAAATTTTATGCTTGTGATAAAGGGGATAGATTGCACTTTATTATGCCATCTGTGACTTCATTTCTTTTGCCTGAAACGTCATCCCTTATCTATTCTACTTATTTGTCTTAAATCAATTACTCATATCTGCTCCCTTTGAAATTCTGTAAACTTTAGAATCTTCACCATAATGCATCATGGTTGCATGCTTCTTTTCTCTTTCTTTTTCTTTCTTTCTTTGTTTCTTTCTTTCTTTCTTTCTTTCTTTTTTTTCTTTCTTCTTTCTTTCTTCTTTCTTTCTTCTTTCTTTCTTTCTCTTTCTCTCTTTCTTTTCTTCTTTCTTTTTTTTTTTATTGAATCTTGCTCTGTCGCCCAGGCTGGAGTGCAATGGCGCAATCTCGGCTCACTGCCACCTCCGCCTCCCGGGTTGAAGCAATTATCCTGCATCAGCCTCCCAGGTAGCTGCGACTACAGGCATATGCCACCACGCCCGGCAATTTTTTTTTGTATTTTTAGTAGAGATGGGGTTTCACCATGTTAGCCAGGCTGGTCTTGAACTCCTGACCTCAAGTGATCTGCCCACCTCGGCCTCCCAAAGTGCTGGGATTATAGATGTGAGCTACCGTGCCTGGCTAAGTTGCATACTTATTTTATATTGATAACTATTTTCTATTAATTAATTCAGCTTTCCAACTACATTGTATTTGCATACTTCCAAATTATCCACAGCATCTAGTACAATGCTCAGCTAATTGACACTCTTGCTCCATGACAGTCCATTATCACAGAATAACTGGAGTATCTTCTAAAATTATAAATCAAATTATTTTGCTCTCTTGTTTTAAATCCTCCAACCATTTCTCATTCTAGGTAGAATAAAATGAAATCTTCTTACTGTGACCTATCATGCCCTATGCAATCAAAGTGAAAAACCACATTAAGAATCAGCTTTAATTGGTTTTAATCCCATGGTTAGTACCCCTTTACAAGCTTTCCTTCCAATTGTGACTTAAATGTACAATGTGCTATTCAAATGTAGTTCAACATTCAGCTTGCTGCTACATTAGGGAAGGTATGATCAACAAACATATAAAGTGCTATTTCACTAATTCCTTCATTCAAAATATTTTTAGATACTACCGACATGTTAGGTTCTGTTCTAGATACTGGTGTCTAGTGATAAACAATAAACTGCCACTTACCTCTTGTTTCATTTTAGTTAGAGTGACCAACTGTCCTGGTTTAAAGAAAACTTAAGAGGTTTCTTGGAATGTGGGACTTTCAGTACTAAAACCAAAAAATCTCAGTGCTAACACTTGGGATGAGGTGATTACTGTAATTCTGATAGAGGAAACAGGCAATAAATATGTACATACAGAGAAGACATCTAATAAATATTTGTTAATTGATAAGTCAATATTAATTGATTAAACAGAAAAGGGCTTTTATGTATACATTAAAACCTCAATTAATGACCTCGAATCTTGCCTTGTTTTTTTCATATGGAATCTGTCATATAAAAAATTATCCTCAAACTTAGCAGGTTAAAACAAGAAACACTTATTTTCTCACAGTTTCTGAGCATCAGGAATCTAAGAGTGACTTAGCTGCATGGTTTTGGTTCAGGGTGTCTCATGAGATTGCTATCTGATAGCAGCTAGGGCTGCTGTCATCGGAAGTCTTGACTGGGACCAAAGGGTCTTACACTTAGCTTACTCATTTGGTTGTTGGCAGGTCTCAATTCTTCAAAGATTGTAGGCTGAAGGCCTTGGTTACCCAACATGTGGGCCTCTCTACAGACTGCCATAGTGTTCTCAGCTGGCTTTTATCAGAGTCAACGATCAGAAAGAATCTTCAAGATGGAAGCTTTAGTCTTTTCGTAACCTAATGTAAGAATTACATATCATGTTCATCACTTCTGCCATATTTTACTGGTGACACAGATCAAACATGGAATAGGGCTGTACAAAGATGTGTATACCAGGAAATGGAGCTTATTAGGGGTCAATTTGGAGGCTGGCTACCATATCATTTGTCTATCCCTATTTTCACATTTATTATGCTAAAGAATCCCTTTTCCAAAATACAGAGTGCCAGGGCCAATTCTCAAAAGTTTTGATGTCAGGAGTGGAACATTTTCATGATGCATTCTAGTGAAGGAAATTAAAATATTTTACCCCAAAATATATTTCTTTGTCATACTTTGAAATGGCCACCATTTGGCCAGCAAGCAGAAGTGGTCTTGCAAAGCTGTCTTTTGTGGGAAAAGTTTGTGTCTGTAGAGAATCTCCGTTGATGCAGCCATGCCACCTCCCTTTTCTATACCTTTCCTTGGATCCAAAAGAAATTGAGAGTCTGACATATTTAAAAATCTGAAAAGAAAAATTTATCAACTATTCTCCTTGAGGAAGGCTTCATCTTCCTAACAAGGCCACCTTTGCTAGCCAAGTGTCTTCCTTTTTCTCACTCTTAACCTGTCTTGCCACCAAACCTGATTTACCAACACTAGCTGTTTCTGGCCATGCTCTGACTCTACATACATTACTGTGGCCTCTGGATGGCATATAAGTTTCTATAACTCATTGGGAAGTTGGATCTTCATTCTGAAGGACTACCATGTATACACATTGAATAAATTTGTATGCCTTTTCTTCTGTTAATCACTCTATCTCACGTTGGTGATCTTTAGCAAACTTTTAGAGGGTCAAGAGCTTGTGGCCTCCACACTAGATATTTCTAATGTAGGATGTGTGAACACGTATTACAAACAATACACTTAGCATGCCCCAGAAGAGTTTCATCTCTTCCTATGGGCTTAAACTACCCTTTATATGAAGATGATGATGACTTCTAGATATCTATATCTGTATCTATCTATATCTGTATCTACTATATCTGTTTGTATCTATATCTATGTTGAGCTTTAGCACAAACTCACAGAGATGTTTTGCAGGTAGCTCAAACCATTTCTTCTACTCACAACATTTCTTACAACTCACAGCATGCTGTAGTGGCAAGTCTCCCTGAGTTCCTGAACTTGGTGAATAAAAATACCATTTTCTCTATAGTTCAAGTGAGAACTCCTTTGCTTTTGCTAAACCTCCTCATAACAACAGATTTCAAAGTCTGCTGACTCTATTTTCTTATTAGTTTTTGTATTTTCTTCTTTTCCCTTGTCAATGCCTTAGTTCATGCACATATCATTTCCTCCTAGATCGGGACCAATAACCTCTTACCCAAAGTACCAGATGCTAATCCCACCCTTTTTAAATGGTATTCTCTACACCACTGCCAGTATTTTTTTCATTTTTTGTTCTAAAATGCTGATTGATCATTTTATTTCCTGCTCAAAATCCTTCATTTTTTTTTTCTCTTTACATTCTGGATAAAATACAAACTTTGTACTGTGATATAGATGGCTTATTATTTCTAATCCTCTGTAAACATCTCCAGTTTCACCTCTTGACGTTCCACCAAAGTTCCACATGCCAGATTCAGCCATAAGTCATTGCAATATTTCAAGTCTCCCTGCTCTTGGAAATCTGTAAATTCCTATTCATCCTGAGATTCAGCTCAGGTGCCCCTCCTCCAGAAATCTTTTACTATGGTTTTCCATAAACCACAACAACAACAATAACAATATCTTTGCTTACTCCTCTTACACTAAGTACACCTCACTCCTGCCATCAGGAATATCATCATAATCACTGTGTATCATCATAATCTTCTTAAATTATTTTCTCTCACAAAACCTTGAAAGCAGTAACTGGTCTTTCATCTTTATATTTATAGCACATGATTAAGTAGCTAGCTCAAGGTAGATGTACGGTATTTGATGAATGAACAAATTATTCTACTGTGAAATTTACCATTTCTGCTATATGACTCTGGGCAAAATTAATGTTTTTTCTTTTTTGAGACCAAGTCTCACTACGTTGCCAGGCACCAGGCTGGAGTGCAATGGTGCGATCTCAGCTCACTGCAACCTCTGCCTCCCAGGTTCAAGCAATTCTCCTGCCTCAGCCTCCCAAGTAGCTGGGACTACAGACGCGAGCCACCACGCCCACCTAATTTTTATATTTTAGTAGAGACAGGGTTTCACTGTGTTGGCCAGGATGGTCTCGATCTCTTGACCTCGTGATCCATCCACCTTGGCCTCCCAAAGTGCTGGGATTACAGACGTGAGCCACCGCGCCCTGCCCTAATGTTTCTTTTTTTAACCTATTATCTCTACACAAGGAAGACATCAATTATTGGGAAGTCTGGTTATTTTAATCAGACCAAACAATCATGTCAATAATTAGAGAATTCATTGATAACTATAATAGAGGGAGAAACTATTATTCTAGGGAACTTACATTTTATTGTGTATGTTTAACAGTATGTGTTGGGAGTTTAGAGGAAGTTATTTTGGTTAGCACTAACATTTGCTGATTGCCTACTATATACCAGGAGCCAACAGCTAAATGTTACTCATTAATTAAAAAAATAAATCCTAGAGAATATGAACTAACAATATTCTCATCTTACAGATTACCAAACCAAGACTCACAGGAATAAATGGTCAAATGATTTACTTCAGGCTATAGAAAGCTAGGATTTGAACCCAGGTTGGTCTTACTCCAAAGCACATAGTATTTCCAATTCTGCTAGGCAATTAATGACATTACTTTTTGATGGTTTTATAGGATTAAAAAGTAAAACTATCACAAAAAAGCACCAAATTGATAGCTTTCATAACAGAATAAAATAATAAAAGGAATATCACTGTAAAATATACGTTTAAATAAATTACCTGTTTAATTTATGTTTTTCCTTTCTGCTGTTTGTTTTAGGTTACTAAACTAAAGCAAAAAGTTTGTGGAGAAATTTTGTATGCTAACCATTTACCAAAAAGATCATTTACAGAATTTCATTAAGATTTTCCATTTGATTTCAATTTTTCTATAAATGTTATTATTTACATCTCAAAAATATCTTTCTGTAATGACATTTGTGTGCTACCTGCTTGAGATACTACCAGTGACCACAGCAAGTTCAGACAGAAGGATTCATTAAAGAAAAATTGAAAGTTATAAATCTTCATTGGTGACAAAAGACCACTGAGAAATTATCATCCAGTATATATCTGAGACATAAAAAACAAATCCCTTTCTTTGAATTTGTTGTTTCTTAGTTGAGTACTTATTAATCGAATAGTAAATGCACCATAAAATTGATTATCAATTGACAGATCATTATAATATGTGAATTTTTATCAGGGAATCTAAGAGGGCATTTAAATTTAGGTTAATGATGCATCTTCTTTGAGTCTGCCCTTAGAATCACAGCTAAATGTAACAGCTGAATGAAACAATGAAGCAGCTGAAATGAAAATGACCTTAGGCTTAGATAACTTGTAGTTTTGGTCCGTCTTCTTATACTGCACATAAGAAGAATCAAATTTGGACCAATTAGTCTGGCTAGAAGTCCATAGCAAATTAGTAAGACCCAGGGCACTCAAATTATTTCGAGACAACAAAAAGAGGGGAATTCACCTAATTCATACAAATATCTGCAGGCACAGATAAATCATTGGCTGGGGCTTGAGACTTTTATTTAAAAGGTCTAATCTAAGACTCTTCATGAAAAAATGCTCCAGCAAAGCCAATTTAAAAATGAGTCATATGGCAAATGATTATTCTTGCTGCACTTTATGCAAATAATCAAGCCGAATATAATAAGACTAAAACCTATTTTGCAAATAAATTGATCCTACTATGATTTCATCCTTAGTTAAATTGGGAAGTTGGAAAGAGAAAAATTATTTTACAAAAGAAGCTACGGTACAACTGTTATAAGATTCTAGCCTTGTCCATTGTGTTTCAGATTTTATTATTTTCTACAATTTGGTATGAATTCTGCATTTTTTCCTGGCAACGTCTCCAAATTGAAATTTGCCTGTTTTTCTCCCATTTTTCTGACTTGCAATCACTAGAAATTAAAACTATGCTTTTCTTAAATCCTTGCAAACTAAAGTTAGACAACTTAATCTTTGGGAGAAAATAACAGGAAATTATGTAGAAATAAATTTCGTGCCTGCTTGCTGAGGTACAGACATCAGGATAATATGGCCTAAATCAGTTTTCCAGGATTGTTTTTCCAATTTGTTATTATTATCTTTCCTCCCTCTGTTTTGTTCTTTTCCATTTTCTTTTTCTTTCTTCCTCCCCCTGTTTTTCTCCACAAGATGTGAGACTTCACAGCCTACTAAGAGTAAGCTTTCCTAACACTGTGGGACTTATTTGTCTAAGAATAAATCATCCTAGTGATGAGAGATCAGACAAAATGTGAGCCCAGAGAAACCTTTTCTTCTAATATACTTTCTGTGAAAGATTTTTTTTTCCCTCTTTGGTAAGGGAAATGTGATAGGAAGATAAAATCTTGGGACCCCAAACTCACAAAGCTAAAGGAAAAAGTCAAGCTTGGGAACTGACTCACACAAAATTGCCTCCCACTTTTGTTCTTACAAAGATAAAAATTCACATACCTCCCCAGGGGCCCTCCCTCACAATTTGCTCACAAGGAAATTTCTTGCAGGCCTCAAGATCTTTACCCTAAAACAGTCTTGTTGAGTTTCATCCTGACAATGTAATTAACAGCTTGTCTTCACAGGTACAGGACAAAAACAGGAACAGAAGTCTTCTCTGACACGTGACCCACATCCCACCTGACACAAACGCATGTTAGCATGGATTCACTGAACATGAAACAAATGCAGAATTGACTATTTCTCTACCCCCTCCTTTCACATGTAAAATATGGATTCAGTGAACATTGATCAAAACCTCAAAAGAGTGGAACCACTTACCCCTTTTATCTGCTCTCCTTTCCCCACTTTTTTTCTTTCTCCTTTTATTTCAGACTCTTACCCCTTTAAGTATTGAAGTCCCCAAACCCTTATTGTAAAAAAGCACAGATCACAGATCTTTCTGTGGTTTTGTGTTCCTTTTTCCTGGGTGCATCCTCAACTTTGACAAAATAAAACCCTAAAATGATTGAGACTTGTTTCTGATACTTTTTGGTTTACAGAGGTTACATAAGCATTCAGTCTGTTGCATATAGCAAAGTCAAGGGACAAATTTTTCCAACATATGCTGTATAACTTCCATCTCCCTTTCCTTTTATTCAGCTATACACACACTTATACACTCAAACTCAAAAATAAAAGCTCTAATAACTTCGTGAAAATCATCTCTTCTCAGGCTTGCTCATCAATTCATTGCCAACTGTGCTCAGATATATCTGAATATCAGGCTAAAAGAAAGTTGGTGTTCTACTATAGATGTCTAAGGACTTAGGAATTTTTATGCCTTATGCTGCATTCATGTATGCTATCTACAGAAATATATTATAGTACATCTTCTTACTAACTTGCTATGGACTTTTATCCAGACTAATTGGTCCAAATCTGATTCTTCTTATGTGCAATATAAGAAGATGGGACCAAAACCAGAAGTTATCTAAGCCTAAGGTCATTTTCATTTCAGCTGTTTCATTTATGAGTAAGTCAATTTGACATCCATGTAGACAGTATACAGAAAGACATATATCCATGTATACATAAAGATATAGAGCATTACAAAGACTTTAAAATTTTGATTTTAAAATTTTAGCCAGGAAGCAGATAAACTCTCTAGTTTAAAAGGAAAGTTGGGTTAAATTGTGAAAAGATTAAACTTTATCTGTTTTACATGGCCATGGCAGACACCCTTACTGAGTTTTGGAGAAAAGAGGGCAGCAAATTTACATTTCGAAGTACAGGAAGAGAGAGAAAGAGAGAGAGTTTGGGTGTGTTAGAACAAGATTAAGAATAGATGCCAGGGCAACACAAAATCATAGAAATTTACCATAAGATTTTATAAGGTAACCAATTCATTTAGATAGGTAGTTTGTTGTTGTTGTCGTTGTTTGAAATAAAGTCTTGCTCTGTTGCCCAGGCTGGAGTGCAATGGCATGATTTCCACACACTGCAACCTCCGCCTCCTGGGTTCAAGCAATTCTCCTGTCTTATCCCACAAAGTAGCTGGGATTAGAGGCGTGCACCACCACGCCCGGCTATTTTTTTTGTATTTTTAGTAGAGATGGGCTTTCATCATGTTAGCCAGGCTGGTCTGGGACTCCTGACCTCAAGTGATCAGCCCACCTCGGCCTCCCAAACTGCTAGGATTACAGGCCTGAGCCACTGCACCTGGCCTAGATAGTTAGTTTTAAATTTAGTCTCTATCTTTTTAACTGGACCACTGAGCTCAGGGTGGAGCCTACACTGAATCCTGCATACTGATAAAGGGAGAAATGGCATGGAACCAAGCCATGTAATGATTTTACAGACACTTTTCTAAGAGTTTAAACTGTATCCTTTCTTATCTTAAACATGCAAAGAATAGCTCCTATAGTAATGACTACATCCTCTAAGCAACTGCCATTAGCCATCTCTGAAAGTATATCTCTTACTTAGCTATTATACACACCAAGGGAAAAAATTTTCTCATAATGCAAAATAATTTTTTTAGTACTCCTCCAGAAGCCAAAGGATCAGGTGTACAACACAAAAGAGAGTAGAGCTTTTATAACTAAGCGGAATCTGTCTGCTTGAAACTTTTAGGAGTCCATGAGGAAAACAGATTCCTTTCAGAGGTATTGTTACTGTCCTTTGTTTTTCTCAAGGAATCCTAGGCTATTATAAATTCCTTATTTTTCTTTTAGGTCTCACACATGGCATAGACAGTGGCAAGAGGGAGGAGGGACAGTCAGACGTAAATGGAGAAACAGAAGTCAGTTGACTGAGAAGAAAAAAGTTTTTTTCAAAACAACAATAACAACAAAATCCTAGAAGAGAAAAAGCATTCAGGTCTTTGTACACACACACACACACACACACACACACACACAGAGATCATTATATATATACATATATATACACACACACACATAAACATATATAGACACCACACACATACATACACAGATATCATATATATACACACGTACATATATATACATACATATATACACACATACATAAACATATATATACCATACACACACACATACAGCTTGGAAATCAGCTTTTTTAAAAATTTTTTTTATTATACTTCAAGTTCTGGGGTACATGTGCAGATCGTGCAGGTTTGTTACATAGGTATACACGTGCCATGGTGGTGGTTTGCTGCATCCATCACCCCGTCATCTACATTAGGTATTTCTCTTAATGCTATCCTTCCCCAATCCCCCCAACTCTGCTATTCCTCCCCTAGCCCCCGACCTCCCAGGCCCCGGTGTGTGATGTTCCCCCTCTGTGTGTTCTCATTGTTCAGCACCCACTTATGAGTGAGAACATGCAGTGTTTGGTTTTCTGTTCTTGTGTCAGTTTGCTGAAAATGATGGTTTCCAGTTTCATCCATGTTCCTGCAAAGGACATGAACTCATCCTTTTTATGGCTGTGTAGTAGTCCATGGTGTATATGTGCCACATCTTCTTTATCCAGTCTATCACTGAAGGGCATTTGGGTTGGTTCCAAGTCTTTGCTATTGTCAACAGTGCCACAATAAACATACGTGTGTACATGTCTTTATAATAGAATGATTTATAAGCCTTTGGGTGTATACCTAGTAATAGGATTGCTAGGTCAAATGGTGTTTTTATTTCTAGATACTTGAGGAATTGCTGCACTGTCTTCCACAGTGGTTGAATTAATTTACACTCCCATCAACAGTGTAAAAATCAGCTTTTAATTAAGCTGACTTTTAACCATAGTGCTCTAAAAAAATTCTTTCCAATCTCTCACTACCATATTTTAGCTGGAACAGCTGATATTTCAAAAGTCACACAAATATCAAACCAGAAACGTTTCATTCTCTGAGCCAGGAATTGAACCCAGATTGCCACAGTGAAAGGGCAGAGTCTCAGCTACTAAAATACAGTGTGGGGCAGTCACCATTGCTCTTCTAGAGCAGGGAGTTTCGAACTTACAAAGGATTTTAACTGCTTAAGAATTTTTAAGGTTAGCCATGACACTACTGTGTGTCTTTTTAAAAATTTAAACTTTTTTCCAGTTGTTTAGAATAAGTGACTTCTAAAATCTTTTTTGTTCTATCTATCTTTTGGCCACTGACGATTAGAATTCTCAATTGTAGGCATTATTCCAATAGCAACTCAATACAAAAACCTTTTTAATGTAGAGGAGGAAGCTCCCTGATTTCCCAAAGTTTACTCTCAGGCAAAAATACAACAAATATAGACAAAAGACAATAAAAGCTTCATAGGGATAAGACTTTTTAAAAACAAAACTCGACTAAGAACTTGTTTGTACCACATCTGGTACAAAAAGTGTGTTGATTAAAATATTATGTGTGTTGGACTCCCAGTCTTTCAGACTGGCCACTTGACATGACCAAAAATTCATGCCCTTTGGGTGGTAGAGACTATAAGAGAACATGCCACTTAGTCACAAAATCAAGCTCTCAAGGACGTAAAACAAGACGAAAGAAACCTCACCCAGTTTTTCTTTCAGGGACCCACAGCAAACTTTGTCTTAACAGACATCCATCTAGCCAGAAGTGCAAGCTCACCAGTCTTCAGGGCCAGCTCAAACAACAGGCTTTAGGGATACTAGTTCCAAATTCTACCCTATGGTACTCTTCTTTATGACAGAATAACAAAGAAAGACAAAGACAAAAGAAAATGGCTGCCCCCAAAAAGGTATTTCTGGGAGGAAAAGTGTTCAAACAATATGAAAGTTCATGCCACGAAGTACCAAAAATGCACGAGAGTAGCTACAAGGCAAGACTAGGCAAACAGATCCTTTTTCCCCATTAATCAAAACCTTGCAGATGAGACAGTGATTTTTACCATCTGCTCCACTAGAATATACAGAAAGAAAGGCCAGAAGCCTGGCTGGAAAGAAATTCTTACCACTTTGCTGGATGATTGGGTTTCTGATTTCTCTTCACTGTCGTCTCCAAAAGAGAAGAGCAGGTTTGGTCATCCTGCTTACCGCGCCATACTGTGGGGGCCATAGGCTCTTCACCTCCTAAAAATCACTGACATGAGGCAGATCAATTAATAGGAGGAAAGGCATACAGGGGAACCTTCAGAATGAAGACCCAGATCCCAAATTTCTTCTGAAATTACAGAAAGACTCAGGGTATGTCCAAAGTAAAAATAAATAAATGAACAACGACAAAAAAAGCAGGTTTTCTTACCAAAACACCAGGGGTTTAGTAATCTAGGTCCTGAGGCTCATTGCACAGAAAACCAATCACTGAGACAATGCATACTGCCAAGGAAGAAGGCTTTAATCAGGTAGGGCAGCTGAAGAGATGGGAGATCAGTCTCAAATCCATCTCCCTGACCAACTAAAACTAGGGATTTGTATAGCAAGTCCCTAGCAGGGAAGAAATGTAACTATTTGTGAGAAAACAAGAAATAGGGAAGGTGATATGGTTTGGCTGTCTCCCCACCCAAATCTCAACTTGAATTGTATCTCCCAGAATTCCTATGTATTGTGAGAGGGACCCAGGGGGAGGTAATTGAATCATGGGGGCTGGTCTTTCCTGTGCTATTCTCATGATAGTGAATAAGTCCCATGAGAGCTGATGGGTTTATCAAGAGTTTCCATTTTTGCTTCCTCCTCATTTTTCTCTTGCTGCTGCCATGTAAGAAGTCTCTTTTGCCCCCCGTTATGATTCTGAGGCCACCTAAGCCATGTGGAACTGTAAGTCCAATTAATCATCTTTTTGTTCCCAGTTTCAGGTAGGTCTTTATCAGCAGCATGAAAACAGACTAATACAGAGGGGTAAGGAAGAGGAGTTGGTCAATAAGAAGCATGTGGAAGTTAGGAAAACAGTAATTGGAATGTGAGGGCTAAGGAAGCAATCATGACAAATGACGGGTCTGGCATCTCATTGCCTAGATGTGATAATCTGGTGAATTTCAGTTTTTTGATACTTTTTGAGAGGCCTGAGAGTTGTTTTCAAAGAAGGAACTCAGATAAAACAGATGTAAGTTTCAAGCTTTAAAACCAGAATAATCAATTTCTATGTTTATCCAGAAAATTGTCTTTGGGACTATTGTGTCAGTTTCAGTCTCTCCTTTTAATTTATAAATTCTTCAATCATGGGGAATCTGATCATTGATCTTCCTGGCTACTTTACGCTGAGGAAGATAATGAGGACAACATAGATAACTCAAATTTAAAAATACCAAAGAATATGGAGTGGATCCCCTGGGGAATACAAGAGAATAATCCTGAAAACCACATGTTCCCTTTATGATTTCTTATCTAGGGCCTTTACCTGAGCTTTGAATATTAACTTAAGGCCATCTGAGGTTCACAAGACCATAACTATTTCCCCTGGAGAGATTCCAGAGGGACTGGTTTTACTTGAGTATGGTGAATCCAAGGCTTAACATCTGCTAACTTGACAGTTGAATAGGGTGATCAACAACATCTCAAAAGGGCAGACCCATTGTACTCGCTGCTGGTTTTCAACCTGATGAGATTTCTATGTCTTCATCAGGACGTATCTCCTGGTTTCAGAGTGGAAAAAGCACATGTGTAGGGAACTAGAGCCTGTTGGAAGCGAACTCAGAGAGACAAGTTAATATATTTCCTAATTGTTTTATATATTATCTAGTTTATTTTTCAAAGGTGAAAAAATTCTTAAGTGTCAGTGAGCCTGGGGGTCAGAGAAATGGTCTCTCAAACATTTCAAAGGAGCTAAGAACCAACCTACTTCTAGGGCTACCCATATCCTCAGCAGGGCAAGGGGCAAGACCTTTTCCCAGGTAAGATTAAGCTCTTAGCAAATTTTAGAAAGACACTTCTTTAATTACCTATTAATTTTTTCAGTCTTTCCAGAAGATTGGGGTCTTTTTTTTTTGTAAAAAATGGTTTATCAATTCCATTTTTGTATAAAACACATGGGAGAAACAGAGCCAATCAACACACACACACTGTCACCACATGAAAAGGTACTTTTATCAAAGTTCAAGTCTAGGAACATACAAATGTTTCTTTTATCATGTCTACAGTAATTGTCTATGCTTTTCCATTTAACTGTTGTAAAAATTCCACGTATTATTTCTTCTGTCCCAGTTACAGTACAATGACAGGCAGGAAGAGGGTTGGTTAAAGCAACCCTCTAAGCAGTTTTCTGCTGTCCCTTCTTTCCAATCAGAGATTTGTGGATGTGAGGGATCACACCACCCCCAGCTATGGTAGCCTTGATAAGAGAATCCAACTCTTCATCACCAAGGATTGCAAGCTGCAAGTGACGCGGAGTGATACACTTTACTTTGAGATCCTTAGAAGCATTACCTGCCAGCTCCAGTACCTCAGCAGTGAGGTACTCCAGAATCGCAGCACTGTACACGGCAGCAGTGGCACCCACCGAAGATTGGGGTCTTTAATATGAATGTAGAATCCAATCAGCACTTACTAGGCATTGATATTTCCTGGGTTGCTTGGGCTATAAAGTGGCTCCATTGTCACATTGGAGAGTTTGTGGGAGTCCATATTGAGGAATTATTTTCTTCATTAGAACCTTGTAATTTTGGTAGCTTCCTCAGCCCTGTTGGAGTAAGCCTCAACCCAGCTCATAAAAGTATCAGCAAAAACCAACAAATATCAAACATTTCCAGAGGCCTGAGCTATTATAGTGAAATTCAATTGCCAGTCTTCTCCAGGGAAAGTTCCTCTCCACAGACTTCCTTGCTTAAAGGGGGCTTTTATGCCTTCCAGGGGCTTTAAATTATTTTTCAAGCAAATAGGACAACTTTGGATTACAGTCTGTATTGTTCATTGCAAGTTAGGCCCAATAAGATATGGCTGTATCCAGCATAGAGTAGTCTACCACCCATAATGAGTGACTTGATGGATTTGCTCAGGGATTAGTGGTCTAATAGAAGTTTCTGGAAAGAGAATTATTCTTTCATCATTTGTAAGCCATTTATGGTCAGCAGGTTTACAAAACTCCCCATTCCTCAGCTCTTTTAAGATCAGCCTCTGAACATCTGCAGTGATAGGACTGCAGAAAGAGTAGGAATGAGAACCAGCTGGGTAGTAGGCCTCTGGCAGTGAACAATTTCTATTTCTCTGAGCATTTTTATAGCCTCTAATAATTCAAGAATTGGAGGACCATGCTTTATTTCTTTGTTATTGGAAGTAAGAAGCCATCTATCTTTCCAAATTACCCCATAAGCATAGTCTATTAAGAAAGCATATTTAGAATCAGCGTAAACACTTACTTTCTTTCCCTTACACAGATGTACAGCTCTAGTGAAAGCAATGAACTCAGCCTTTTGGGTGGATGTACTTGGTGGTATGGCACATGCCTTGATTACCTGCTGGGTAGTAACTACAGCATACCTGATCTGTCTGACTCCTTGTTCCATGAAATTGCTTCCATCAGTAAAGAATTCTTTGTCAGGTTTCATCAATGGCCAATCTGAGGTCTGGTCTGCTGGAGTAAATTTGATCTATTATTTGATAGCAGTCATGAACAGGAGGCTGGAGATTCCTTGGGAGTAGGATGGCAGAATTCAGAGTAGAAACAGCCGTAAGAGTTACATTTGGGTTATCTAGAAGCATGGCTTAGTACTTTTCCAGTTGGCCTGCAGTCAATCAATAGCCCACTTTCTTCTGGAGTACAGTAACACATAATGCATAGTATTCACTGTCATGAGATGCCCCAAGGTGAGCTCTTCAGCTTCCTGCAATATATCACAGGTGGCAGCCACAACACTGAGGCAAGTAGGCCAGCCATTAGCTACCATATCAAGCTTTTTAGAAAAAAGGTCACGGGATGCTTCAAGGTCTCAAAGTCTTGAGTTAATACTTCAAGTCCAATTCCCTGTCTTTCTTTAACAAAAATAATCAAAACGTTTGCATAGATCAGGAAGACCCAGGGCAGAGACTGTCATCAATTTCTCTTTGATGGTTAAAAAGGCTTTTTGACATTCCCCACTCCTAGAAAGGGGCTCCTTATCTTTTTTAATCCCTCAAAGAGAAGTCTGGCTATTAACCTGAATTTAGGGATTTAAAAATCTGGGAGCCACATAGTTGCTTGTGGGTAGCGGGAACTGCCACCCAATTTATCGCTTCTCTAATCTGAGAAAAGATTGTGAGTCCCTTGGAATAGTTCAAATCTCAGGTACTAAACAGTGGGAAGAGATACATATGCTTTTTTCCTAGAAGCTTTGTATGCTTTATCTGCATGGAAATGTAAAACTTTAAAGGCATGGAGATGGAAGTCACTCGCTGTTTCACTGGCTATAAAGGTATCATCTACATATTGAAAAGTAAGGCTGAGTGCAGTGTATCACACCTGTAATTCCATAGTCCCTTTATTTCAGGTTGTTTCCCTCCAGTCTTTGGCTAAGATTTCTCCAAAAATATTGGGGGATTTTTTAAATCCCTGGGGAAGCAAAGTCCAACAATGCTGACACATTTAGCTTGAGAGTCCAATTCTTCCCACTCAAAAGCAAACAATTCCTGGGAGTCAGGAGCCAGGAGGATGCAAAAGAAAACATCCTTTAAGTCTGTTACTGAGAAGCAGGCAAAATTCCCAGAGAGGGTGATGAGTGTAAATGTTGGTTACTATGGGACCAATGCTTCTACTATTTGATTTATTGCTCTTAGATCTTGGACAAAATGGTATTCTTGGACATCAGGCTTCTCAACCAAAAAGATAGGGCTACTGTAAGACGAACAACAGGGTCAGAGAAGCCCATAATCTAGGAAAGCTGTGACAAAGATTGGAGCCCTCTTCAAGCCTGGATTATTAGAGAATAATGTTTAATCATGGGGGATGTAATTTCTGCTTTCAACTTAACATGGATTGGTTCCATATGATCCTGTCCAGGACACCCAGTGGCCTATACTTCATGGTTTACCTTCTCGAGGGCTTCAGAAGGCAGAGTCTGAAGAACAGTCAAAGATGCAATTAAGGCCATTTGCAAAAAGCATGCATGTTCTGGACTTGCTCATTCTGGAAAGTCATTCTGAAATGTCGCCTGGGCCTGTAGCTTGGAAAGAAGATCACAAAATAGTAATGGGAAAGGATATTCTGGCATATAGAGAAAACTGTGGGCCAATGAAAACCTTCCTATTATACATTTTAGAGGCTGAAGAAAATATTTTTGGGAGGGTTTCCCAGACACTCCCATAGATTCCCTTCCAAGTTAGTTAACTTAAGATTTAAAACTGAGTAGATTGCTCCAGTGTTGATCAGAAAAATCAACCAATTTATCATCGACTTTAACAGCTACTTTAGGTTCCTGGTGGGTAATACTAATCACAGAAAAAACCTTAAAGTTCTGTCATGCCAGGTCAAAGCCATTGAATCTATTTGCAAGGCTGGATCTTGGCTCCCCATTCTATTCAGTTTGGGATAACATTTTCTCCATTGTCCCTTTCTACTGTAATATGCATGTATTAGACCATTCTCACACTGCTATAAAGAACTACTTGAGACTGGGTAATTCGTTAAGAAAAGAGGTTTAATTGACTCACAGTTCCACAGGCTTAACAGGAAGCATGACTGGGAGGCCTCAGGAAACTCACAGTCATGGTGGTAAGTGGTGGGGAATCAAGCATATCTCACCATGGTGAAGCAGGAGAGAGAGAAAACATGAAGAGGTAAGTACCACACACTTTTAAACCATGAGCTCTCATGAGAACTCACTCACTATCATTAAAACATTAAGGGTGAGATCTACCCTCATGATCCAGTCACCTCTCATCAGGCCTCTTCTCCAATTTGACATGAGATTTGTGTGGGGAAACAAATCCAAACCATATCAGTGCACATTGTTTGTTTGTTTGTTTGTTTGTTTGTTTTCCTAACAGAGAACTTTCTAGGGATTTTCTCCCTTGTGGCCCTTGCCCTTTTTGAGGAGGACCTTTTGCACTCTTAGCTAATGCTGCTGCTGAGAAATTAGCCTGGTGTTTCATCTCCTGCAGTTTTCACTTCTGCTTTTGTTGTTCCTTAGTCTCCTCTCAACTTAGAAAGACCTTGTACGCCACATTAATCAAATGAGATACTGGCAACATTAGATTACCCTCTAACTTTTGCAATTCATGTTGAATGTTGGCCATCCTCTGCCCTATAAAAGTCATATTAATTAACCAGTAATTCTCAGCAATGTCTGGATATATATCTGTATATTTCTGATAAGCCTCCAAAATCCTTTCCAAAAATGCAAATAGGTTCTCATTCACTCCTTGTCTAATTTCTTGAATCTTCTTTAAGCTTTTGGTTTTATGGACTCCCTTTCTGAGCCCCACCAGAATAATCCCCAAAATGTTGGATCTCACTTTCATTACAATCATTTTGATTCAATTTGGGGTCATAGAGAGGCATTGCCATATTGGCACCAGTCCTTACTTGGTTATTAGGATCTTCTGCATGCATCCATCAGCCTCCGCTCAAGCCTTTTCTAGTATTCTATGATGTTCTTCAGATTTCAACAAGACTCTAAGAAGTCTCTGAACATCAGTCCATGTGGGGTGATGAGTAGTGAAAATAGACACAAAAAGGTAAGTTACACATTTTGAGTCATCCCTATAAGCTGGATTGTTCTGCTTCCAATTATATAAGTCAGACATAGTGAATGGGCTACATACCCACATCATTCCAGTAGGCTGTTCTTCTTCAGTTAAACCCCCAATAGGGATCTGCATTAGAAGAAGTTTTCCTGCAGGGAGGAGTGGTGAACCTTGGCTAAATTGTATTCCGTGACAGGTATGAGAGGGTGAGACCACTCCTCTGGAGTTCTCAGATATCTTCTTGATGAAAGGAGAGAACAAAAGATAAAGGAAGGGAGGATCAGGTGGAACTAGGGTAGGGGTCCCAGGTTCATGATGAAGAGGACTAGCAAAAGTCAGGAAAGGGTTTTTCAGAGGGTCAGAAGTCTCAGGAGTTGGAACTGTTGGAGAGACAGAAGCTGACTCCAGGGCAGCTGTCAGACATCTGAGATAGTGGGGTTAGGGCTTCAGAAGTTATGGCAGCCCAGATTTCCTCATCTAAGGGAGAGCTGTCTTCTACTGGTAAATAAGATAATGTTAGTGCAAAGTGCAGACTCACCACTTTTCTTAAAAGTCTCTGTCCACTGCATCAAAATTCTACATTTCATTTGATTAGGTTTGGTCTGAAAAAGAAACATAAAAGCCTGGACATAAGGAATTTCATCCCACTTTCCCATTCAATAGTAAAATAAATCTGGTTTTAAGATTCTGTTAAAATATAAAGACCCATTGAGGAGCCATATCTCTCTAGATTACAAAGAATATAGGTGCCAAACTGTACTACAAAAAATATCATTTTATTTTGTTCCATTGGCTTATAACTATATTCAGACCAATTCAGAAGAATGCACCAAAGTGGGCTGCATTCTGGGATTGAATTTTCATTTCCCATGACTATATCAATATACACACACACCCACCCTCCCCTCACCATACACAGAGAGCATGCACTTATCGAAATAAAGTCTAGGTACTCAAATATAATCTAACTACTGCAGTAGCTACTAAGAAGCCCTAAGAGTGTTCAACCTGAAACAGTCGAGGTACTTTATCCTCTCTCAGTTGGTTGGGCTTTTTCAACCTGAAAATGGAAATTCCTCCAGAAGTCCTCAAATTGAGAGGAGCAGATCCCATGTCTGGTATGCACAAAAGACACTCACCCATTTAGACACAGATGTCTAATTTCAAAGGCTGTTCTTCCTATGCAATCAAAAAAATGGTTGGGGTTTGAAGTGGCAGGGCCAAAGAGAGAGAGAGAACAAACCTCACCTCTGGCCAAAAATGGGTAGGCAGCTGCTTAGGAAGGCTTACAGAACTCCCTTGGCCTGTGACAGCTGAGCCACTAGCAATGCATTTCTGGTCAGGGAATGAAAATCTGTTACCGAAACACCAGAGGTTTGGTCTAGATCCTGCTGCTCGCTGCATAGAAAGCCATTCACAAAGGCAATGAATATTTCCGAGGAAGAAGACTTTAATCAGGTGCTGCAGCTGAGGAGATGGGAGATCAGTCTTAAATCAATCTCCCTGACTAAAATTAAGGGTATATATAGCAAGGAAGAAATGTAACTATATGTGCAAAAATAGGAACTAGGGAGAGGTAAGTGAGAGGAACTGGTCAACAAGAAGCAGGTCTTCTTAGTTTCTTG
This sequence comes from Cacajao melanocephalus, assembly GCA_963573385.1. Classification (NCBI taxonomy): domain Eukaryota; kingdom Metazoa; phylum Chordata; class Mammalia; order Primates; family Pitheciidae; genus Cacajao; species Cacajao melanocephalus. The sequence goes on from CAUYLG010009810.1 coordinate 23,183, forward strand.
GTTAGGAAAACAGGAATTAATGAGGAGTAAGGAAGCAATCATAACAGGTGAAAGGTCTGTCATCTCATGGTCTAGATACAGTGATCTGGTAAGTTTCAGTTTTTTGATAGCTTTTGAGAGGTCTGAGGGTCCTTTCCTGAAGAAACTCAGAGAAAGCAAATGTAAGTTTCAAGCTTTAAGACCCGAAGGGTAAATTTCTATGCTTACCAAAAAATCTATCTATGGAACTATTGGATCAGTTTCAGTTTTAGTGGCAAAACAGATATGGCTTGGCCAGCAAAAGGTGGTCTTGTTATATTGATGAACCTTCTTCAGTAGTCAAAAATCTTTTATTCTATAAATACTGGCTGTGTGTGTGTGTGTGTATGCATGTGTGTGTGCATGCATATGTGGCTGTGAGGGTTTGGGGGATAGCCAATTCAAAGGTCTTGTTCTCCTTAATTTGGAACCGTCCTTTAGATTTGACCAAGAAACGTGTCTTGTGGACCTACATTCTCAGGGACATTACCCCATGAGCCAGTTTGGTCCCACTGCATTGTGGCCCCCGACACAGAGCATCAGAGGTTCAAAGTGTGGAAGAGGTTGGTACCTTATATGTACCTGCCAGCTGAGGTTGGACTATAAGTGTGTTTTTCAGAAGGGGAACCTAGTTAGAGCTGCTGTGCATCACTGGGAGCATTCCTCCCAGACACCCGCATGTGATTCTCAATAACCTGGGAATGCCCTGAAAGGCTGAGTGGAGCAAGGGCTTTTTCTCTTTGCAGTGGAAATTCCACACTCATACACTAGAGGAGTTTAGAGTCGATCAAACCCAATGGGAGAAGAGACCAAAATGATAGCAAAAACAAACAAACAAAAAATCAAGTAATCAATTGCAAGATTTATACAATGAATGAGCACTCTAACTGTAAGAAGTTAAGACCAGCTGGTTTTCAACGTAATATTTTAATCATTAAAGAGAATTTTTAAGATAAAACTTCAACTCAGCTGTTTACTTAGGAGTGAACCCCAGGCAACAGATTGCTCTCTAACATTTTAGAAGCAGGAAAAAGTTGTTTTCCTTGTTGGAAGTAAGCAGAACTCCAAGAAGTAGTTAACTGCTCCCCATCATCACGAAAGCAGGAAAAACTTGCCTCCTTTGTTGGAAGAAAGCAGAACTCCAGAAATGAGCCATGCAGCAAAATAAGCCTTAAATCTCACCCAAAATTTGGGAGATCCCGTGTTCTCTGGAGCCAGGGAAGCTTTCAGACCTCAGCAAATTGCCTTATTGGTTTGAGTGATAAAGATAGCCCAAACCAGTACCAGGCACAGATAGGAGAGTTGCCACAGGTTAACGGCCACCTCCATTCAGAATTCCTCTTGTAGGTGGCAATTTGCAAACCCAAAAGTATCTGAAATAGGTTTCAATCAATTTCAAGATTTATTTTGCCAACGTTGAAGATGGGCTCAGGGAAAAGAAAAACAAAATCACAGGAACATCTGTGATTTGTGCTTTCAAAGGGGGATTGGGGACTCCAGTATTTAAAGGAGAAAGAGCGGGCAGTAGGAGAACCAAAAAAGAAGCAAAATGTAGGGGTAGGGTAGCTAAAGAGGGAAGAGATTCCATTCTTTTGAGGCTTTCATCAGTGTTCACTGAATCTACATTTTATACGTAAAAGGAGAGAATAGAGGAATTGTCAATTATGCATTGGCTTGTGCTCAGTGAATCTGCATTAATATATATTTGACTCAGCTGGGTAGAGTATGGATTCTGGTCTTGTCTTTATTTTATTTGTTTATTTATTTTTGAGATGGAGTCTCCCTCTGTCACCCATGCTGGAGTGCAGTGGCGCAATCTCGGCTCACTGCAACCTCCACCTCCTGGGTTCAAGCAACTCTACTGCCTCAGCCTCCTGAGTAGCTGGGATTACAGGCGCGCACACCACCATGCCCAGCTAATTTTTGTATTTTTAGTAGAGATGGAGTTTTACCATGTTGGTCAGGCTGGTCTTGAATGGCAGCACATATACTAAAATCTTGTCTTACCTTTATTTGTGATGGTTTTGTCTTTGTCCCGTACCTGTGAAGATAAGCTGTTAATGACATTGTCAGCGTGAAGTTCAACAGAACTGTTTTAGAGTAAATATCTTGGGACCGATGAGAAATTTCCTTGTGAGGGAGGCCTCCTGCGGAAGTATGTGGCCTCTAATTTTTGTAGGAACAAAAATGGGAGGCAATTTTCTGTGACTCAGTTCTCAAGCTTGACTTTTCCCTTTGGCTTAGTGTGTTGGGGTCCCAAGATTTCACTTTCCTTTTATAATCCCAAATTGATATGTTCAATTCCTAACTCTTATATGAGGAGAGGAAAATATCCCCTTCAGTCTCTGAAGGTTCACTGAAATATCAACTGACAAAAGGCAGATTAGCCAGGCATAGTGGGCATGCGTATAGTCCCAGCTACTCCAGAGGCCAAGGCAGGAGAATCACTTGTATCCAGTACCAGGCTGTAGTGCACTGTGTTGATAGAGTGTCCACACTATGTTTGGCATCAATATGGTGATTGCCAGGGAGCAGGGGACCATCAGGTTACCTAGGGAGGAATGAAGTGGCCCAGGTTGTAAGTGGAGCAGATGAAAACTCCCTTGCTAATCAGTGGTGAGGCAGTACCCGTGAATAACTACTGTAATTGAGCCTGGGCAACATAGTGAGATCCTGTCTTTATAAATAAATAAAATTGTTAGAAAGGCATATTCATAGGAAGAAAAGCATACAAATTTATTACCATGTACAGGGAAGAATCACTAAGTAATTACACCAACTCTGCAATGGGATATGGAAGCTTAAATACCATCTTGAGGTTAGAGAAAAAAATAGAGGCTAAGAACAGTTATGTTGGTAAATTAGGTGATAGTGGCAAGATGGGTTAAGGGAAGAAGAGGAGATCTGGCTAGCAAAGGTGGTCTTGTTACGTAGATGAAACCTCACTGGTAGCAGCCCTCAGGGAGAATACATTTTCCATTTATTTCAGACCTTTAAAAGTGTCAGGATCTCAGTTAATCTTCCCTAGATCCGGACAAAGAAATGTCTGCCTGCATCAATGCGGAAATGCAACTAGACTCAAATGCTAAATGGTCACACTTGTTCCATCTTAGACCTAACTCTTAATTTAATAATAAAGTCCTTTCCATAGGCAAGTAGTAAATTTATAAAAAGGGCATCGATAGCTTTTAAGATGGAGCTACAAAGTAGATACCTACATGATACAATCGTTTTTTGAAAGTCTAACATTGATTCAGCTCTGAAATCCTCGTGCTTGTTTTTAAGCGTGAAGTGAGCCATAATGCAGCACTCATAAAGAATTCTGATGTTGCAATGGATTTCACTTTGAGGAATGCAACTACGAAAAAAGTGCATCATCATCATAGGATATTACCTATTATGACTAGAGTATTCCATTTCTCACGGTTTCATAAAGAGGACCATATTAAAATTCTGAGTATGACAAGTCTTTGTTACATGGGATTTTTTGGCATCTCTGAATAATATTCATGGGTTGCTAATATGGTATCCTAGTCATTGGACAATGAAAAATGTCACCCAGATATGCAAGATGATACTCTTCTTTGAAAATTACTGTTGCAGCAATCATCAAGAGTAATGGTATTTAAATAGCATCGTTTTTATGGGTAACTACTAAAAATCATAGAAAAATATACACAAACAATGTGCACTTAGTCTGTCAACTCCCCGGCCATTTGGCAAAGCCCTTCATAAGTAACAAAGACCTTGAGATTTATATCATTGTACCTTTTATGCAGCTGAAGGAGTCATTATGGGTTTAAGTAACTTCCCAGAGATCCCAAGAAGTGTGTCTGTGACACTTTTGCTTTTTACATTTTACATTTGAATACCGTTTTAGAGTAAATTAAATGTAACTTGAAAGTTTCCTTGGATTAAGCAAACTTTAATGAATGCTATTTTCTTGTACTCTATTTAACCAATGGTAAACTTGGAACAGCTCAGTGAACTACCTAAAGGGCAAGAGATGCAGAACCTAAGCTGAAAAATCTGTTTGTTACAGGCAAGATAGTGTTTCTTTCATGTTGCTCCAATGCTGAAGTATTCGGACTCTGGAATAGACAGATTTTTAAAACCCTAATTTTTAAATCTGCAGGCATCACTTGAAAATGTAATGACCATTCCTAATGTAGGAAATTAGTACTACAAAATGTGAGATTGGAACACTTCACTCAGAGACAAAACCTGAGAGTTACTCTTTGATTACTTTCAAAGACACTAAGTTGAAATTTCCTTGGAAAAGACAAAAACTGAAATAAATCTGAGAATGGTGATCTTTCTGACTTTCTGGGATCCTTCATGTTAGACCCATCTGGTCTGAAGAATGCTGAATGTGTAATAGCTGTAGTTGTAATATATGTAATAGATTTCAGTAGACTATTATAAACATTCTGTAACTGTCTATATCATTTAAAACAGAAACATAGTATGCCACAGAGCCTTGCAATAAAATTAGCCTTGTAGGCTAATATCCAGAGAGGAAGAATAAATGTATATGTGTACTGAGGGGAGGGAGTGAAATGAGAACTATCACTACCAAAATTCTCACGGGATTATATTTCCCAAAGACATGCTATCTATGGAGGCAGCAAACCTTTTCTGAAAAATAAAAATTAAATGAGGCTATACTTTTGATATAACAGACAGTTTTGTTTATATCCCCAAATATTCAACTATTGAAATGTTGTCTTCACATTGTGTAAAAATTTATTAGAAGAGTGTATTACTATATTGTAGAAGACATCATGTTCTGCAGATATGACCAAAAAGTCAAAGCTGTCAAAGGCCGTTTAGCAGCTTTACAAAATCCTTTCCTCCAGAAAAGCAATTAGAACTTTGGAAAAAATCATCAAAACCAATGTTTCTAAAACTCTGGAAATTAATCAAAGGCTTGCAACATTACAAGGAGTATTTCTTCAAGAAAAACAGCTAAACTTCTGTAAGAACTGCAAACTCTGTGTTGTGTTACTATTCTTCACTCCCCAGATCTGTGAGAGTCTTGAAATCAACAGCTTCACAACTGCAGTAGTCATGAAAACTTGCATTTTAGCAACCACTGGAGGAAGCAGAAACAGGTATGTTCTTCCACAAAACCCATTCCCTGAGAAATGTAACTGACATGTCTGGAAACTCTTTAAATAGCTCTATTCTCAGGGTTGTCTTTAATGGACCTGAATTAGAGCGCACTCTTGGCAAATAAGCCTATACCTAAAAAATTTTCTCACAAAAAGTGGTAGTTGTGTAACACTGCAGCTACCTGAGGCAACAAAACTTAAAAGAGGCTGACCAAAACGTGAAAGGAAAAACTAGTGAAAAAGACATTCATAACAATCTTTGAAAATGTCAACATATTTCTGAGAATCTAGAAGGCCACACAGGTATGCAAGGCTGTAGGCTCAAGAAAGTCTTCAGAATGCATTTGCTCAAGTCTAACTAATCTTAAACTTCTGAATAAGCTGGAAGTAAGGCTAACAGAGTTGTTAATTGCAGGAATATTGAAGGTGTGTCTACAAAAAAAAGCCAAATCCTTGGCAATGGCTGGGAGAATAACTGGTTCATGACATTTAAGGACATCTCTGTCTTACTGATCACTGACCTAACCAAGGAGACACTTCAGTGGCTAGATATGTCAAAGAAAACAGACTTTGACCAGGCATGGTGGCTCACACCTGTAATCCCAGCACTTTGGGAGGCTGAGGCAGGCAGATCACCTGAGGTTGGGGGTTCAAGACCAGCCTGACCAACAAAACCCTGTCTCTACTAAAAATACAAAAGTATTTTTAGTACTTTGGCCGGGCATGGTGGCTCACGCCTGTAATCCCAGCTACTCGGGAGGCTGAGGCAGGAGAATCGCTTGGACCCAGGGGGACAGAGGTTGTGGTGAGCTGAGGTGGTACCATTGCACCCATGCCTGGGCAACTAGAGCAAAACTTCATCTCAAATCAAAAAACGAAAACAAAAAAAAACCAGACTTTCCAGTATTAGTCCAAGAAAGTCAGTAACAAATGAGGAACAACAATAATATAAATAGCAACAACAAAACAACTAGCAGCAATACCAACAAACCCTGGGAGAAGTTCTGATTTCAAGATTTATTAGTTAAAATGTCAAGTATTTTAAAGAAAAAGTAGACATACAAGGAAACAGGAATTAATGGCCCATACAAAAGAAAAAAAAGAAAGTCAATAGAAAATGTCATGGTGGAAGCCAGGATGTCAGATTTATTAGATAAAGATTTTAAATTGGCAATTATAAATATGTTCAAAGAACTAAAAAAAAGTCTAAAAATATAAAAGAGTGTATGGCAATGATTTCTCACTAAAGAGAGAAAGTCAACAAAGAGATAGAAATTATTTTTTAAAAGGACCAAATAGTAACTCAGTAGTTTAAAAATCACAATGGCTGAAATGAAAAATTCACTAGAGGAATTCTACAGCAGATTTCAACTGTCAAGGAAACAATCAGAAAACTTGAATGTAGTTCATTGTGATTATAGTATAGAACAGAAAGAAGAAAGAAGAAAGAAAATGTGTATAGTTTCAAAGATATGTGAGAAACTGAAGTTACTGAGGGATAAGAGAAAGGAAGGAGAGAAAGAATATTTGAAGACATAATTTCTTCTTTTTTTTTTTTTTAGCCAGGCCTGAGAAAAGATTGATGTATTTTTTTTTTTCCTTTTTGAGTTCCAACCCCAAAAATATTCCAGGAAAAGATGGGGGAGGCTGGGCTGGTTCTTCTTCAACGGGCTTTTGCTGCTAAGGACAGTGGACTTGACCCACATCCAGAATACCCCTAGACCGCTTCTCCCCTGTTTTGCTCAGGGGCGGGACAGTAGGGGTGGTGGGGGCAGCTGGGAGGGAGGGGCCAGGGCAGTGATGCTTTCAAACAAGAAGATGAGCTGGGGGAAGGGGAAGGAGCTGCCCATGTGCAGTTACCATTGCTCAGTGACGGAGCCTCAAAGCTTGACCAGGGCTGAAGGTACCACATGGATATGGGTGGGGCAGGCTAAGCAGGATGACTGCAGCCAAGGAGCTGGGGGAGGGCAGGGCTCAGGGCTGGCCCTCTCCCCTCTAACTGATGATCTGCCGAGGTCGTCCTTAGCCTGTCATGCCAGCCTGGGAGGCCCCTCTGTTGCTGCCCATCTGAAGGCCAATGACATGCTTTCCCTCCTGCAGCTGGCTCTCTGTGAATTCTCTCTTATGCTCCTGCGCTTTCTTCATAAACCAGTTGGGATCTCCACGGTAGTGTCCATCATTCTTGGTCACTGCCAAGCTGCCCAAAGCTATCAGGGTCCTCTGCACTGCTGCCATGTCTTTGCCTTCAAAGAGGTCAACAGTCTGGAACATGTCAGTCTTGGTGACCCCATAGTCCTCAGCTGCCTTCAGGAACTGGGCCACCTGCTCCATCTGCTTGAAGACCATGGAGGGCGGGTTCTCAGGCACCTTCGCAGACTTGGAGCCATCAGGGTACAGGCTATTCACCAGCTTGCTCAGAATCATGCCGTTCTTCAGCCAGACCTGGAAGCCCAGGTGCCCACGGTCTGGGCGGCCCACATCAGGGCCGCACTCCACTATAATCCACTCCACCAGCCGCTCCTCCAGCTCCTCATGGTATTTCTTCTCGATTTTGGACTGCACTTTGTGGCTCATGCCATAGGAAGGACCCTTGTTGGCCATGTCTGGGGAGAGAGGGCTTCCTCGGGGCTCTCAGGAAGGAGTGAAGACCTGTGCCTGGGCTTGGACAGACAGCTGAAGACATAATTTCTAAAAGCTAACAAACTTTGATGAAAAAACATGAAATTGCACATTCAAGTACAAAACAATCTTCCACTACATAATCTGAAAGTACTCGTAGACAAAGTGCCAAAACACAAAGAGAATCTTGAAATAGTAAAAGAAATGTAGCTCTACATATAAGGTATTTTTTAATAGCAATAATGGCTAACTTCTTATCAGAAAAGTAGAGGGTAGAAGGCAGTAGGATGATTTATGAATCACGTTGAAGTGAAAAAAGCAACCCATCAACTAAGAATTCTATCTTTAGCAAACTGTTTCAAAAACAGAGATGCTAAGATATGCCCAGTTTAAAAAATAACAAAACAAAACAAAGTAACTGGCATAATGAGTAGACCTTCCCTGTAAGAAATACCAAAAGGAGTCCTTCATTCTAAAAAAAATTCTCACTAGACAAAAACTCAAATACACATGAAGAAATAAAGAACAGTAATAAAGGTAACTGCATAGATGAGTATAAAATACAGAATCAATATATTTCTGTTTGTAACTATTTTCTTCTCCTATCTGACTTAAAAGACAACTACATAAAACAATACTTATAAAACTATTGATAGGCTTCCAAGATACAATGTAGTTTCTATGTCAATAAATAATAACACAAAGAAGCATGAAAAAAACAAAGTTAGATTAGTGCTACACTTTTGGATACTAATGAAAGTAAGTTGGCATTAATCTAAACAAGTACTTTTTAAGGTATGATATTAACTGTTATCCCAAGAGGAGCCATAAAGAAAATAACTAAAAGAATGTTAAGAGAAATTAAAAGGAAATTAAAATGGTACATTTGAAAATATCTATTTTACACAAAACAAGGTTACCCCATAAACATAAATATATGCAATTATAAATTGTCAATTGATTATAAAATTAAAAATTTAGAAATGCTAAAAATCCTAAGGCAATAACCCAGAAATAGAGGAAAGAAAAAGAGGTAAGTGGAAAACAAATAGAAAAGTGAATACTTCAAAGGTAGAGATTAATAGAATACGTAAAATATAAATCAGGATCATACTGCAGGCTATCTACTAGAGAAACACTTTATATTTAAAAACACATATGAATTTAAAGCAAAAGTATGGAAAATATATGTAATGCAAACAGTAACCAAAACAGAACTGGAGTAGCTATATTACAATTGAACAAAATAGACTGTAATGCAAAGAATACTTCTAGAGAAAAAGAAGGATATTCTATAATGATAAAAGGATAAATCCACTTGAAAACCATAACAATTACAAATATACATGCAGGTGGCAACAAAGCCCAAAATACATGAAGCAAAATCTGTCTGAATTGAAGAGAAACATTGGTAATTGAACAATAATCACTGGAGACTTCAACACTACTTTCAATAATGAAAAGAACAACTAGACACAAGATTAACAAGGAAAAAATAAGATTTGGACAACACTATAAATAAACTAGATCAAACACATATATAGAATACTACACTCAAAACAGCAAAATACATATGATTCTCAAGCCCATATTTAACTTCATCCTGACACTAACACTTATGCTAGGCCATAAAACAAGTCTCAGCAAATTTAATTGTATTGAAATAATGCAAAGTATGCTCTCCAGCCAAAACAGAATGAAATTTAGAAATCAACAACAGAAGGACATTTGGGAAATTTGCAAGTATGTGAAGATTAAACAACAAACTTCTAAATAACCAATGGGAAAGCAAGAAATCACAAAGGAAATTAGGAAATAATTTGAGAAGAAGGAAAAGAAAACATAATATACTATGCACACAGCTAAAGCAGTGCTTAGAGTGAAATCTGTAGCTATTAAATGCCTATATTAAAAAAAGAAGAGAGCTCTCATATCAATTAACACTTCACCTTAAAAAATTAGGAAAAGAAGAACATGCTAAATACAAAACAAACAAAAGGAAGTGAATGAAAAGATTAGAACATAAATAAAGTTTAGAGCATAAAAAAGAGAAATCAACAAAACTGAAAGTTGATTCTTTGAAAAGATAAAGAAAATTAAAAACTCTGGCAGATTGATCATGTAAAAGGCAACTCAAACTACTAAAATGAGGAATGTAAGAGAAGATGTCATTACTAACCTGACAGAAAAAATTATAATAAAAGAATACTAGGAACAATTATACACCCAAAAATTATATACCCTGGATAAAATGGATACATTTTCAGAAAGATGCAAACTTCTGAAACTGATTCAGAAAGAAATAAAAAATCCAAATAGTTTTATAAGAAGTAAAGAGATGGAATTAGTAACAAGAACACTTCTCAGAAAGAAAATCCAGGTCTAGCTGGCTTACTTCACTGATGAGTTTGAGCAAACATTAAAAAAAGAATGAGCAGAAATACTCACATATTTTTATAAGTAATAGAAGAAAAAGAACCCTTCTAACTCATTCTATGTGGCCAGTGTTACTCAGATACAAAAACCAGAAAAAATATCACAAGAACTACATAATGTTTTTCAAAAGACACCAAAAAGGCCTGTGAAAAAAAATTAATGACATTTCATAATAAAAATGCTCAACAAATTAGTCATAAAAGGGAACCTCCTCAACCTTATAAAGGCTATCTACAAATAACCATTGTGAATAATTAAAAAGAAATAAAGGTGTTTTCACTAGCAACTAGGTAATTAAAAGAAGTAAAGTCCATTCATATTGGGAAGTAAAAAAAAAAGGTTTTTTTTGCAGATAACATGATTATACACACACACACACACACACACACACACACACACATATGACAGCTGAAGGAATCCACAAGAAAAATATTTAGAACTAATAAATGAGCTTAGGAATATTAAGATCAATATATAAACATAGATTACATGTCTATGTACTCTTAATAAATAATGAAGTGAAGACAATCATTCCCCTCAGTAAAGAATCAAAAGATATAACATGCTTAAGAATAACTGGTTAATAATTTAATAATAATTTTTAGTGTACCAGACTTTCACTTCCGTTTAACCAAGGAAGTGAAAGTCTGGTACACTAAAATTTACAAACATAAGTATAAAAAACTTACATGTTCACATATTGAAAGACATTATTATGATGGAAATAATTCCTAAATTCATTTAGATTCAAAGCAATAACTATCAAAATAGCAGCAAACCATTTTGCAGAAAGTGCTGAGCTGATCTGAAAATCTGTATGGAAATGCAAGGGATCAAGAATAGCCAAACTACTGGTCCTGTGCAGTGGCTCACGCCTGTAATCCCAGTAGTTTGGGATGCTGAGGTGGGCGGATCACCTGAGGTCAGGAGTTTGAGACTAGCCTGACCAAAATGGAGAAACCCTGTCTCTACTAAAAATAGAAAAATCAGCCGGGTGTGGTGGTGCATGACTGTGATCCCAGCTACTTGGGAGGCTGAGGCAGGAGAATCGCTTGAACCCGGGAGGTGGAGGTTGTGGTGAGCCAAGATTGTGCCATTGTACTCCAGGCTGGGCAACAAAAGCGAATCTCTGTCTCAAAAAAAAAAAAAAAAAAAAAAAGAATAGCCAAACTACCTTGGGAAAAACAAACAAACAACAACAAGAACAAAAAAACAGTAGACAAAGATGGAGGACTCACATTTCCTGATTGCCAAACTTACTACAAAGTAACAGTAATGAGTACAGTGTGGTACTGGCATAAGGATAGACATAAGATCAATGGAGCATAATTTTAAAATCTAGATATAAATTCATACATTTATGGTTAATTGAATTTTGAGGAGGGTACCAAGAAAATCAACGGGGAAACAAAATAGTGTGCTCAGTAAATAGTTAGGGAACAACCAGGTATTCACATGCAAAAGAAGGAATTGGACACCTTATACCACATAAAATTAACTAAAAATGGATCATATATCTAAATGTAAGAGTTCAAACTATAAAACTCTTAAAAGAAAATGTAAGTGAAAATCTTCCTGGGATTTGGCAATGAATTCCTAGAAACGACACCAAAAATATAAGTAACAAAATAAAAAAATGATAAATTAGAGTTTATCAGAATCAAAAACTTTTCTGCTTCAAAGGACCCCATCAAAAATGTGAAAAGACTACCCACAGAATGGAAGAAAATATTTGTCAGTTATATAATTGATAAGGGAGCTGTGTCCAGAATATATAGTAAACTCTTACAAATCAACAACAAAAAGGCAGATGACCTGATTTACAAATGGTCAAAGAGAGCTTTGTTAGCTGCAAATGGAATGCAGCTCACATGTGTAAGGCCATGTTTTCTAAGGTCTCAGTTTCTCATATTCTTTAATGTCTCAGCTAACTGTCTATGTTCAAAGCCTAGATGGAAGATTAAAAGACACAGTATAAAAGGAAAACAAAAGCTGCCATGGGAACAGTGCCAAAAGCTGGGAAAATGTGGGAAGGTAAATTGATGGGAAGAATAAAGTCGACTTCTAGATCCTTTGGTGCCGCTCTCTGAGCTGATAAGCAAGTGTTTTAAAGAAGTATATTATTAGATGGGTGATATAGTTTGGATATTTGTTCCTTCCAAATCTCACGTTTGAGGTGGAGCATAAAAGAAATGTTTGGCTCATGGGGGCAGATCTCTCATAAATGGCTTGGTACTGTCCTTGGAGTAATGAAGTAAGGAGTTTCTGCTCTAATAGTTCACACAAGAGCTGGTTGTTTAAAAATATGGCACCTCTCTCCTCTCCCTCTTGCCTTCTCTCCTCTCATCATGTGACACATCTGCTCCCCTTCACCTTCTGTCATGATCGGAAGCTTCCTAAAGCCCTCAGCAGAAGCAGATGGTCGCATCATGCTTCTTGTACAGCCTGAAGAAACATGAGCCAAATAAATCTCTTTTCTTTGTTAATTACCCAGTGTCAGGTATTCCTTTATAGCAATGCCGTCGTCGAATGCAGTGGGAAAAGGCAGGCAGGAAAATCTTGGTCTTTGTAAATTGCTGTCCTGCCATTAGATGAGTAGAGGAAAAGCAAAGAGAGACCCCCTACATTTTACCTGTCTTCAGCTCAAAAATCTCCAGTATTCTGGAGAGGTATATTTTGGTTTTTTTTTTTCAGTACAGAGGATTACAAATGCATGCCCTCAAAGGTCTAGAGTCATACAAATAATTTAAAACAAGTAATTCAAATTAATGTTTTACACATATTTGTCTCCTAAGCTAAAGATACCCACTGAGGAAAGGAATTTTGTGTTGGTCTAAAGGACGTTAACTGTTTCAAATCTGATCTCAGCTGGGATGTTGCTTAGCTAATTCCCTGGATGTTAACATTTCATGGACATGGTAAGATTTACATCTTCAAGGGACAGAGAGGGCTCTGTATTGAAACAAACAAACAAACAAACAAACAAACAAAAAACTAAAAACTTTGAAATCTCTTAACTTTGGGGCAAAAGAATTCTCATGCACATTTCAGTTTAAAACTAAGAAGCATTGATCACAAATAAGACAAAAACAAGTCTGAATTACAGACAATACGAAGCAACTGCAATTTTAAAAGGATGCTCTGTAATTTAGGCCAAAAAAGTAAAACCGCTGGTGTCATTGGACTGCCAATACCATGACCTGGACCACTAGCTGTGAAGCAGGGATAGAGCATGCAGGGGTTTTTTTTTTCTTTTCTTTTCTTTTTTTCTTTTCTTTTCTTTTTTTTCTTCTTCTTCTTCTTTTTTTCTTTTTTAATCTTCAATCTTCCTAAAATCTGAATCTCTTGTCTGGAGGCAAATATGGAACCTCTGTTCTAGAAAGAGAGGGTTGAAATAAGCAGACCCAATAACATCTAGACCTCAGTCAAGAAGAAAGGAGGGCTACAAGCAGTAGCTCATGTCTGTTACAGTACTTTGGGAGGCTGAAGAGGGAGAATCACTTGAGCCCAGGAGTTTGAAACCAGCCTGGAAAATATAGCAAGACCCCCATCTCTACAAAAATTAAAAAATAAAAAATGGCCAGGCATGGTGGCACATGTGTCTGGTCCCAGCTACTCAGGAGGCTGAGGTGGGAGGTTTGCTTGAGCCCAGAAGGCAGAGGCTGCAGTGAGTTGAGATTGTGCCACTGTACTCCAGCCTGGGTGACAGAGTGAGACCCTCTCTCAATTTAAAAAAAAGAAAGAAAGAAAGAAACTATGGCATATTAACATAGAGAGTTTATTTGGCCTAAAGTTAAGGATGGTAGCCCGGGAAACACTGAGAAGTGTTCCAGAGAACAAAGGAAAGGTTCAGGTTTTTAAAGATAAAAGGATGAATCAGAAGGAGGGGGGGAATCACAAAAGTTGTTTCTCTAGAATTCTCTTGGTTTACAGAAATAACGTTTATTTTCGATTGCCTATGCACTCTTGAACTGTAGGGTATGGGTTATAATGTACAGCCTGGGGAACTGTTAGGTTAATTTATAAGGCATTTATGGCAACACTCATTCTAGAGTCCATATAGCAGGTAGCTTTGAAATGATAGCTCAAGTGGTGGGGGAGCTAAGGCAGGGGGCGATGTAAGACATTGCTGTGACATTTCAATGGCTCTCTGGATCTGATAAGTAAAAGGGGCTCACATTCCTCAGAGAAAAAGCTTCTTTTCTTTCTCATGCTAATCAGAGACAGTATTTCAGTTGAATACTGGAATACCAATATGAGAAACAAAGCTATCATGGAATTCTAAAGAATTTCAAGATCAGGAAAAGGTTGAAATCACAAGAAAACACAAGAGTACTAAATATACTTACTAGTACTAAAAGAAGCCAAGCCTGTATAAGCCAATTGTCAGGCCTGGTTACTTTTATTCAAATTTTGGTATCATCATGTAATAATAACAAAAATAATAGTTAACCTTTATTGAATGCTTACTACATAACATCAAGTAAGCAAGGAACAGTTGTTTTCATTTTATAGATGTAGAAACTGAAATTTAAAGTGGCCTCATGCCACTTAGGTAAGGCTAAAGTCACTTCGATTAGCAAGTGGCAGAGCGGGGATTATCTGACATTTTCCACATCTGACACATTCTAATCCTTTTAAACTTGGCTTTTGGTGACTAGTTGATAAAGCAAGTATTTCTTTATAAAGTAGAAAAGTAAAGTATAATAAAATAGCATACTTTTTCTGGCTCCTGAACTGAACAAAGACAGATATTACATAAAATTTCATATTTATTCTTTTTTTAAAAAAACAGAAATTTAACAACTGCAATCATCTTTCAATCTCAATTTGCTGAGGGAATCAGATTTAACAGGAAAAGTATTTAGCATTAGTGAATACAATCATTTCAGTTCTTTTCTTTTTTTTCTCCCTCTTTTATTCTTTTCTTTTTTTTGAGACAGGGTCTCTACCTGTCACCCAGGCATGAACATGGCTCACTGCAGCCTTGACCTCCTGGGTTCAAGGGATCCTCCCTCTTCTGTCTTCCGAGTAGCTAGGACCACAGGTGCAGGCCACCATGTCTGACTAATTTTTTATTATTTTTTATTGCTAGTACAGACTGGGTTTTGCTGTGTTGTGCAGGCTAGTCTTGAACCTCTGGG
The DNA here is from genome assembly GCA_963573385.1 of Cacajao melanocephalus. Lineage (NCBI taxonomy): Eukaryota > Metazoa > Chordata > Mammalia > Primates > Pitheciidae > Cacajao > Cacajao melanocephalus. The sequence continues at coordinate 38,514 of CAUYLG010009810.1, forward strand.
CTCAAGTAATCCTTCCTCCTCAGCCTCCCAAAAGTGTTGGGACTATAGGCTTGAGCCACCACATCTGTCCTTAGTTATTTCCAAATCCCCAAACAAAATGCATTAAAATTGTGTAAATTCATCTTTCAAATATGAATAAAATATTGAGTTTGATGAATTGGGTGCATAGACCAATGGTCTACTGCATTCTCAAGTTAAAAGCTAATGTTGATGTGGTGCTGGTTCTGTGACAGTTCTTGATTTATAAGTATAAATAATATTTATACATTCCAGGTAAATCAGGCATGTATTAATTTTTTCAATGATATGATCAGATAATATGATGAAAAATGATGAAAGTTACTGACTGTAATGATCATTTAACTTATCAGCAACATTCATATTCCTATGTTTATTATTATAAAATTTGGCTGAACAAATAACCTAAAAGGTCTTATAATTTTTTAAATAATATATTTGTTATATTATCCCATTCTACTAACAAAGTACATTTTTAGTGCAAGATATAAACACTTCAAAGTTGAAAAAGGTGCAAGATATTAAAGTTACCATATTCTGCAGTTCCCCAAATAGGTAACATGTATACTTGGTAAACAGATGAAATTTTCTGCTTTCAAATGGTGCTCCAGAATTTCAAATAATACTGAGTTATGGGAATTGCCACAGTAAGTAAAGATCTACAGTCTGGAAAAATGGATTTATAAGGCAAATGTTTTATAGTTTCTGTATGAGTAGGCTTTTGATGTATTATAACATGTTTTGAAGGTAGTATTATGCAGGGTACTAAATTGAGTTACATTTACAGTCAATGAGTATCATCTGACCAGTGACATTTTAGAAAAAATATCTATATAATTTTCCAAGGCTATATCTTAGAAATTTTGCTCTGAGTCTTATATCTGAATATCTCAAAGAATTTTTAGGGAAAACAATTTCACGGATAATGATAATTAGATACCTTCACTTTGCAAATATATGAACTGCCTTTTCAATGACCCTTTTAGTAAAATGAGATTGATTACATCCTCTTCATGGCAGGGATTTTACATCAAAACATGAATCTATTATGAAAAGTACATACATGTAACCTGGTATCATTGCTTGGCAGGGTGATGTTACATTTAGGTACATGAACTACCTACTGTGATAAGTCCTCATATTTTCAAATATTAACTCTCCTGCTCATTCCTGTCTGATGCCTGAAATTCCTTTAATATTACACATAATTTAATCAATTTATTAAGTGTCCTATATTTTCTTGCATTATTATTGCCCAGTGATCTGCATTGTTTGTGGTTCTTGACTGGAAAACTAAGAAAGTCTTAGAAAATATCATTCTAATATTATTGTATCAAAATGAATTACCCATATACAAGCACAAAGTAAAGCCGGAAAGCAGTTAATTCAGCTCCTCAAATAAACAGACAAAAAAGAACGTGAATGATAATTATCACTTTCTTTTTTAATTTGATGGATAAATTCATATTTATTCACTCTCAGTTTTTCTCTCCCAGACTATTTGTGGTTTTGTAACAAAAAGATTTTTACCTGGCTTTTTCTGTAATTATTTTATGAAAATCCACAATGTAAAAGAAACTGACTTCTTTTAAGAATAAAGGAACTTCCTCTTTTCAGAAGGGTCTGAAGCAGTTTTTCTCTTTAAGCAAAACCTCTGTTCTATGGTTCACGTTCAGATGTGGGCTTCATTCAAACATGCTTCCTTTCTTCTTAGCTGCTAATGAAAGCATGTGGTAACATTTCCACCTTGGCAAATTTAAATCATCTCCCTTAAGGTGAGGCTAGGTAAATAACTCAGCAGGTAATCTCTTTTATACAAACAGATTTATTTTGACACAGGGTATAACTGTATACATACAATTGTATAAATACTATTTTAAAATGCTAGATTTTTTCCTCCTGCACACTGAATTGAATTCATTGTAATGTGAAAGTGACTGACATGTAATTCTTTTCTCAGAGCCACGTTAGCCGTAAATATCAAGACAGATCAACAAACTCCTGGGAGTACCTGTCAGTAAAGGGAAAAACACCATGGGGGTAGAATTTACAGAAGTCTTATTTTAAATATAGTTTTGCCTCAAAAGATGGGCCATAGAAGGGAGGCATGTATTCCACTGTCCTTGTAAAGTATGAGTTCTTAAATCTATAATTAGGAAGAGATGTACAACACATATAAACAAAGAACTGTTGCAACATTTTAAGTGAAAAAAAGCATGTCTATATCTGGTGAGATTTAAAAAAAAATAATTTAATCTATTCCTACTGCAATAAATTAGGCTATTCAAGCAATCCAGGATCCATCCATTAACAGTATTAAGCTTTTAAAACGTAAAGCTTTCAGTTCTGTTACTTCTAAAATCATGTAGTGCTTTCATTCCAATTTATGTTGATTCAGTTCAAATAATGGAAATTTTAAATTACATCATGGCTATTTTGACAGGTATACAGACTACAGTAAAGTGGTTTTGGACATGTGTTCAGAATTCTATAGGCAGGGGAAAAATAAAAATAAAGGCTTCCTAATTTACAATGGTTGCTGTTTGCAATAAATTATGTTGTAAGCAATTATTTTCTAAGATCTTTTTATAATCAGTAAAATATGCAATAAAATAAGCATATTATAAATATGCTGAACCTCTTACCAAGGTTTAGTTATTATATCAAAATTCTCACAAAAAGATGCTACATTTCATTTATTTAGAAAAAAAGAACAATGACATTGTCAAAAGATAATTTTGAGCTCTGGCTTACAAAAATTCAGTGAGTGAGTTCCTAAAGCTATGTATTCCAGTAGGGTACAGATATTTGAACTGAAAGTGAATATTTCTCTTGATCCCAATAAGCTTTGGGTATCTTAACCACACTGAGAGTTTTCTACGTAGTACTCAAATTGATTGACAGGTTTATAGATCAATGATGTTTTTCTTTTAACCTTACATTATTTCTCTTCCAAGGTTATCTCAGCCCCAGAGGTTCACTGACACTTGGGGGAATGGTATTTGTAATTATTGATTTTTGAACAGTTTTACTTTGTGACCACTACCACTTGATAAGGGCTCAAGGTAGGGTTGGCCTTAGACTCCAATATAATAGCCAGTTGGGATATAAAGATCAGAATCTCCTAATCTCTGTCTGCATCCCTTCCTTCCCTGAGACTCCTTATGGTGCCATTCCCACCAATTAGGATTTCTCCTTTATAAGCTGTGTCTTTCAAAGTTTCTTAACAGATTAGGTATCTGACACATTATTGTGAATTAATTTATCAGATCTCTTTCTTTCATTGCTGGGAAGGAAGATTCCAACCATCAAGAATGCACTGGACACCTGGGGCTGAGGCATTATGCAGGGGCCAAAGAACACTCAAAAGGGAGGCAGCGGAATTCAAAGGATCAACATTGCAATCTTCCTAGTTTGGCTAAGGGCTGACTCACCTCTGAACAAAAGTAACCTCCCTAATGAACAGCTGCGTCCATAGGGTGCACATCTGAAGGACAATTGTTTCAGGCTGGAATACACAACACTAAATAGCCTATTTTTCCTTCCTCTTTTTCCGTTGAGGTTATACAATCCTAAATCCAAATTCCAAGACAAAGGTCCTTAATAAGAGGGAATTCCTCTGGCATTGAATAGGGAAGATTAGTAATGGCTATTATCCTTTTTTATAATCATGTAGCTACTTACAACAAAATGAAAGAAGACTCCCTGCCTTGCTCACATTGTAAACACATGGGAAAGGATGGGATCACATGCCCAGGCAGCTCTGCATGTACTTGAAGGGTATTGCAAGGTCCTGCACCCCCACCAATGATTTGACTTGGCATTTGCACCATTCCAGTCACTCTAGATCTGGTTTTAACAAATGGAAGAAAAGACTGAGGACCTAGGAGCCCCCAGGGTCATTCCCTCCCTGGTTCCAAGGTAGCTCTATGACATCAATGAGTGCTTTACTAAGAGGAATAACAAAAAGATAATATTTATTGAATGTTCATTATATGCCTGGCACTTTACATTTATCTGAGTTAATTTTGGCAACAATTCTAGTAGTTATGCTTATTATCTTCATTTTGCAGATGCAGAAATAGGCAAGGAAGAGCTATAAAACTCCCTTAAGGTGACACAGCTAGTAAGCAGCTGAAAAGGGATTTGGACTCTAGCAGTGTACCTGCATTGCCCACACTTTTCACCATTATAGTAAGTTGTCAGTAGATGAACAGGACTGAATGAAGTGGAGGTGGCTATTGATGCAATTGAGCAGTTTATTGAAGAGTAAAACTTCTAATTGGATACAGCACTTGCATGACCAGTGTCAAAACATTGTAAAGGAAAGGTGACAAATGTCATCAATAGTTCAGCACTTTGGAAGTATTTACATATTTGGCATCACAGAGACAAAATATCCAGATGGGAGACTGAATATTTTATTTTGCATATGGGTGTTCTGGCATGATGGAAAGCAAGAAAAGTGACTTCTATTTGGTTATTTATAATTTGTGGTGATAACAGCACCCTATAAACTGAAGGAGAGAAACTCAATGGTAGTGGTCCTACTATATCTGTTATGTGCTGAAATGCACTTACAACTGGAATTGCTTGCTTTAATATATTTCAGTGGGGTGTCACCAAGGGCAGCCTCAGTAAAATTGTAAAAGTTAGACTCATTTTTGATGTCCTTTTGCATCTTTAGGGATGCACTGCCCTTTTGTTCCTACCAGGTGAAAGCTGACTTCATGCTTTATATATCCCCCCTTCGTAGCAGGCTCTTATAAATAAGCCATTTATAATAACATATAAAAGGAGTCAAAATTTTAAGTAACTGTGGGACAGAAGTGATGGTAAAACTTTAGGCACCTGTCATAGGTGATCAATTTGTGAGGAGAGTGGACTTCAGAGCCCCTTACAAGCCCTCTAAATTACCACCAAATTGTATGATTTCTAGACTTATAAGTCTTAAAACTCCTGTACAGGAATATCACAGTGATAAAATCAAAGAGTGACTAATTACTAATTATGTAACTTAAAAGAATGGGTACACAAAGACCATACATGGTAATGGTTTAGAAGTATTTTTTTGAGAATAATCAGCAAGCTAAATACTTTATGCGACTTTCTTCCAAAGGCAGTAATTCAAGACCCTCTGTAGAGGCTATAGCAATGCCAGTTACTATAAAGCATAATCTCTGTGTTTCTCTCTCTTGTTCACTTTCAATTGTCCTGGAAATACAACGACTCAATTCTTTTGTAGCATGGAAACAGTTATAGACAATATGCAAACAAATGAGTAGTTGTTTTCCAAAAAAAACTTCATTTACAAAAACAGGAAGTCAACCTACTGCCATAGACTGCTGCCCCTTTTCTGTACAAGTGTTATAATTTTAGATTGTATATTTGAGTCCAGTGATCCATTTTGAATTAAGTTTTGTTTATGGTGCAAGGTATGGATCACAGTTTATTTTCTTGCATATTAATATCAAATTGTGCAATAACACTTGTTGAAAAAACTGTCCTTTTCCCATTGACTTGCCTGTGTAACTTTGTTAAAAATCAGTTGTCCATGAACTTATGGATTTCTTCCTGAACTTGCTACTCTGTTCTGTTGATTTATTTGCCTATTTTCAGGCTACAATTTTACTGCTCTATAAATATATAATGCATCTCAAAATAAGAGAGCGTTAGCTCTCCAAGTTTGCTCATTGTCTTCTGGCTACTTTTAAGATTTTTGTCTTCATTGTTACTTTTAAGCAATTTGATTTCGACATTCTTTGTTGTACTTTTCTCGTGTTGTTGTGCTTGAGGTTCTTAGCTCTCTGGGTTTACAGTATTCATCAAATTTGGAAATTATTTTGGCCATTATTTCTGGAAATATCTTTTCTGTCCACTTCTCTAGGGGCATGAATTGCAATCGTCTGCCATTAATTCCAAGCAGGAAATTCTTTTTTATCACATAAATTATGGTTTCATCCAGAGATATTTTATTTGAATCTTTTTAACTGGCTTTTATGTCTCTGCTTACCTTTATGCACATGTTTAATACAATTATAATAACTCATTTAATGTCCTTATCTGCTATCATCTTGGTTAATTTCAATTTTTAAATTTTTCTCCTCATTATTAGTTACACTTTCTTACTTCCTTTGATGGATAGAAATTTGCGAATTTTACCTTTTTGAGGTAGATAGAAAGATAGATAGATAGATTAGATAGATAGATAGATAGATAGATAGATAGATAGATAGATTTACGTATATTCCTTTAAATATTTTTAAATTTTGTTCTGGGACTCAGTAAATTTGCTTATAAATTGTTTGATCCTTTCGGGTTTTGCTTTTAAGAAATATTAGGCAGAATCAAAACTGTGATAAGTTTAGCACTGCTTATTCGCCACTAATGAGTCAAGACCCTTCTGAGTACTCTACCCAATGCCCCATAAACTATGAGGTTTTCCACTGTAACTTGTGGAAAAAAGCATTATTTCTGGTCCTGTGCAAGTGCTAGATACTGTTCCCCATACTCTTCTCTGATGATTCTTTTCTCTGTCTCAGGTAGTTTCCTCACACATATGATCCTATCATCCAATGAGTACTCTCAGTACTCTGGAGTTCTCTCTGTGTGTGAAGAAGGCAGCCTTGAGGATTGGCTTATACAGGCTTGGCTTCTTTGGGTACACATGAGTATCTGTAGTACTCCTGTGTTTGCATGTGTTTTCAAACTTCTCATATTCCCAGCATTTATTAGAACTCTATAGACATTCTCTCTTCTCCAGTACTCTGCCCTGTGTATTTTGGTTATCTTGGGTTCTTCAGACTCTCAGCTCCTTGACATAGGGAACTCAGAGCCGGAGTTCCCCCTACCTGCAACACAGCCAAGAAACTCTCTCAAGACAGTCAGCTGGGGAAATCATATGCTAATCTTGTTTGCTTACTGTCTTTCAAGGACTACTGTCCTTGATTGCCTGATATCCAGTGTCTTGAGACCATTATTTCATTTTTTTTTCAATTTGTTTATATGTTTTTTTTCAGAGAGGAGGGTAAATCTGGTTTTTATGACTCCACCTTTGCCAGCAGTGGCATTCTTAACCTATTCAAACTTAAATTTAAATATAAGAAAACATCCTTGTCAAGTTGTCTATCAGTGATCCAGATATTCTAGTTCTACTTTGTGTGGACTCATTTAGATGGCATCCAAAGGACTAAGAGAATACTTTAGTACCTACTTTAGTGACTATTCCATAGTTACTAAAATCCTCATTTTGCTTATTTTATAGCTTAAGGTACTGAAAGCTAGCATTTGATAGTATTATCATTATTAATTTATGTTTATATTCTTCAGAGTATTGTTTACAATTGCAGAACTAAAAACCATGGCAAATAACCAATAATAGAAATGTTAAGATAAATACATAAGTTAGAATATTATGCACCCATTAAACAACAAGTTTTTTATTTATCTATTTACATTTAATATTTATTCACTTATTAGGTGCAGACTCTTGTTTTGTCACCCAGGCTGGAGTGCAGTGGTATCATCACAGTTCACTGCAGCCTTGTACTCCTGGGGTCAACTGATACTCTCACCTCAGCCTCCCAAGTAGCTAGGACTACAGGCAAGCACCACCATGCCTGGCTAATTTTTTAAATTTTATAGTAGAGATGAGGTCTCACTATGTTCCTCAGGCTGGTCTTGAACTCCTAACCTCAAGTGATTTTCCTGCCTCAGCCTCCTAAAGCTCTGGGATTATAGGCATGAGCCACCATGGACAAACATGTTTTGTTTTGTTTTTAAATATTCAATTACATTGAAAAATATTACTGTGCAATGTTAAGTAAAATAAAATTATATGTAGTTGAATGCCAATTTCATAAATACATAAATAAGTACTTAAAAATTGGAAGAAAATGCATTAGTTTCTCAATATGAATGGTGGCTACCTTTGAGTGTTCAATGCTATAGTCATTAATTGTTGTTTGTTAAATTTTTTAGTTTTCCCAGCACATGATAGAACTGCATTTCCTGGCCTGCCTCTGGTTGGGTGGAACCATTGAACTATTTCTGGCCAATGAGTTGTTAGCAGAAATAATATGTTACTTCTGGGATGTAGCATTTGGTTTGTATTCTTAGGCCCCTAAAACGCGTCTGCCCTCTTACAGGACTAACAATAATGTTCAATTCAGTGGGTGCTCCATCAACCTCAGTATCTGAATGGTATTATAAGTAGAGGCTCTCCTTGCCACAATGGACAGGTAGCATGAGCAAGCCATAAATATTTGTTGCTTCAGCAATTGAGATTTGGGGGTTGCTTGTTATAATAACACAAATTGAACTATCCTGACTGATACTGGAGAATTATGGAAGATTTTGCTTTTCTTATTTATATATTTCCTTCTTTTCCAAAATCTACACAATGAGCTTTAATTACTCTTATGATATAAAAGCAAATTAATATTAACATACTTCATTGAATGAAAGATGACACCAATTGTAAGACACATCATTATTGTATGTATCCCTAAGAAAAAAACAAATATTTTAAATTATACTATGACTCAATGCCTTAATGATAGTTCTATGTGTTATTTGAATTGGTCACACCAGTCTCTTGTTGCTTTGAGATTTCTTTTATCAGACCCAAAAGACTTGGTGATTTTTTCTGTCTCCTGCCTTTAGTTGCATTACTAGTTGTATGGTAAATGATCATTTTCCACATATATCTGTAAGAATTTAATTGTAGGAGATAGGTCAGGGTGGTAGGAAAAATTGTAGGAAAGACGCAAACCTTCTTGGAAGGCTGGAAGGTTTTGCAAAGCTTTGGGAAAGGGTTATGGCTGAAGGCAGCCTAATCCTCTTACCCTGAGCTGTGCTCTCACAGGTAAAACACCTGTGTCTGTGAATGTCTTTCATCTGTCGCTTGGCCAGAGTCTGCAGGTCAGACTCGGCATTTAATGGTATATAATGCAGGTTCATGAACATGTAAGTATCTTTTTCTTTTTAGTTTTCAGAAAATATTTGGTTTATTCTTTGCAAGAAAATAAGGAATTACAGTCTTTTCTCCAGTAATCACTAATGTAATTGTATTACCATTCTATTGCTGCTGTAATTAATTACTGCCAAATCAGTGGCCAGAAACAACACAAACTTATTGGCTTACAGTTATGGAAGTCAGAAGTTCTAAATGTGTCCCAAAGGGCTAAAATAAAGTTGTCAGCAGAGCCGCATTTCTTCTCGAGGCTTTACAAGAAAATCCGTTTCCTTGCCTTTTCCAGCTTCTAGAGGCTGTCCACATTCCTTGGCTCATGGTTCCGTTCGAAACCAGCAATGTCAGGCCATGTCTTCACACTGCCATCTCTCTGATTGTCTCTTTTGTAGTCACATCTCCCACTGACTCTGACTCCTCTCCTGCTTCCCTGTCCCACTTTTTTTTTTTTTTTTTTTTTTTTTTTGAGACAGAGTCTCACTCTCTTGCCCAGGCCGGAGTGCAGTGGCACGACCTCAGCTCACTGCAACCTCTGCCTCCCGGGTTCAAGCAATTCTCTTGCCTCAGCCTCCTGAGTAAGTGGGACTACAGGCACGTGCCACCATGCCCAGCTAATTTTTTATATTTTTAGTAGAGATGGGGTTTCACCATATTGGTCAGGGTGATCTTGAACTCCTAACCTCGTGATCTGCCCTCCTCGGCCTCCCAAAGTGCTAGGATTACAGGCGTGAGCCACCATGCTCGGCCCCTCTCCCACTTTTAAGGACTCTGGTGATGTGATTGCATTGGGCCCACCCAAACAATTCAGGAAAATTTCCCTATTTTAAAGCCATTTGATTAACAATTTTAATTCCCCTTCCCCAGGTAAGGTAAGATATTCACAGGTTCCCAGGATGGCTATGTGAGCATCTTTGGGGGAAGAGGGATATTTTGCTGTTTACCACAGTCACTAATATCAAATTTGTGTCCCTGCTCTTGTTCTGCACCTTCCTGTATGTATAACAACTTTTGCCTCAATGAGAAATCACATTATAGTGTTTCTGGAGACATTTTAAACTCAATGCACATAATATAGTACATAGAAAGCATATAACACATTGCTGTGATGACCATATAAACAACAGTGATCAAATTTCACTGTGTAGAAAATAACAATCAAGTCACACTTAATTGATGAAAGATGCCATAGAATTTTAGGATGCAGCCCTATTTCAGAGACATTAACATGTAGAAAAACAATGTGTATCTTAAAATAGATGAAATACAGTATATGCAAAAAACTAATTTACAGATCTGCCAGTTAATCATCTAATAGGTGTCTAAAGAATGGAACGCATTCATAATTCACTTTGATGGGAAAAGGAGCATGTTCCATGTCAGATAGTGAAAAATAAGTATGAGGACACTATATGTCTATGTTGTGAGACACTGAAATGAGGGCTGAGATGACCAGCATATGCATTGATTAGAATATAAGTAATCCCAAGCTTATTTTTTAAAATAGAGAAGACTCCAACAAATACTCAAGGAAGTTTTCCACTTTTGTAAATAAGTTTTTTTACATGTGTATGTATTTTGACATTTTGAATTGCACTGGAATAAATGCTCTTTGGAGGGTGGCTAATTTTTAAAAAATTATGTGCCATAAATCAAATAATGGCTATTAAATGATTTCATAATCTAAAATGTCTTCAAGTACACTTTTCTGCAAATCATTTTTTCTTAGCTAAATTTCCTTTTTCTTTATATTCATGGTACAGACTGTAATTTATGAACTGTCTTGAGATGATAAAAATACCAGGAAGGCAAATATAAACAAAACTTTTCCATCATTTACTAAATTTCTACTTTGAAAAATAGCAAAGCTTTAAGATGCAACTGCAGCTAAAACTTCGGTAAGAATAATTAGGAAGAAGGCAATTCTGATATAGTGAAAAGTCTAAATCTACATGTAAATGTAGCTGGGTTGTGTTTAAGCAGTGTAGTATGATACATTTTTTTAAAACAGATAGCCAATTGTGGGCAATTGGTAGGCCTGCTTTAGTGAAAATACGGTTGTGATTAAGCTGTAAATGGATAGCAAAGAAGAGTGGAAATACCCAGAGGACTGGCGACAAGATACATAGGCCCTGCTCCCAGATCTACCACTAGAAGTGCTTTCCGTGTTTTCATCTATAAAATGAGGGGATTAGAATAGATCATATCTGAGATTTCTTGAAGGTCTACTATGCCTTAAGTATTTACCATTAATGGAAGTTGCTAAAAATGTTTTAGAAGAGCTTGAATCAGTGATTTAGGTATTCTTCCTATAATCCTCTTTAAAATATTAATGTATTTATCATTCCTCTTTTCTAGAGATAATTAAAAAATAAAAAAATCTCTGGCATGATTTTTTGTTTTTGTTCTTTTGCTTTTAATTTGAGATTATTTCTGCAGTATTCTCACAGCTTATTGGAATTTGTATTGACAGATAAACATCAATTGAAGCAGTTAAAACTAACACTGTAATAGGAAATACGACGAAGAAAGACATGAGAATTTCAACCTGCTTTCATTCTGGCAAAGCATTAAAAATACTCTACATACAAATGATGCAATGCAGTCCTTTTGCTGTCAATCAAAATTTGATCTGTACTTTAAATGACAGCTAACATTAAAGGGACAGACATGGTTTGAAATGTGTATGTGGTAAGGACTTGGAATGGTGGTAAGAAGGAGGAGTAAACTCACAAGAATGAAGTTTAAGTTCTTTATATGGGGTGGGTGTGTGTGACTTACATCCCATTTTTCTACATTTCTGCAACTACAAACTTTTCCAGAACTCCTTCTTTGCCTTCCTCACCAAATTTCTCTTCATTGTACCCCTTCCCTTTATTTCGTTTCCCTCCCAACTCACCCACCCTGACCCCATTCCCCTAAGATTAAGTCTTACCTTATGATTTCTACTTCTAGCAATTATCACTATTGAGAAAAAAACAAGTCTAGATGAAATGAAATAATGCCTATTTTGCCTAAAACTTGCTAAAATTTCAGTGAGAATATGAAAATTAGGCTAATCTGCCAGTAGTTTTCTCTTAATTTTTTAGGATCAGTTTTAATAAAAGCAGGTCACAAACTTTATTTTATGGTTTTACATTTGGATCTTTGTTTGTAATAGAGAATTCATTTAAATTGAAGGAAAAACTAAGTCATTTTCATGCAAATATTGCAATAAGAGGAAATTGCACAAATAATGAACATCGTATATTAACCAATCTTTTCACAATGAGTGACCAGGAATATATTCATTCAGAATGAGTCTCTACTTCATTCTAGTCATTACCATAAAAGTGCACTAAGATGAGTATATCACTTTAGATTAAATGCAGCAATTCACAGCATATTTTTCCACAATATCATGAATTTTAAGGACTGTATCTGCACTGGGTATGCTTAGAAACAGTCATATCATGAATTTATAAATTGGTTGAGTGGATCAGAAAGCATTCAGAAAACGAACATTAGTGTTCATTAATGGTCAATGGTTGATTTTCTTCCTAGAGTTGTCCTTTCTGAAATTGAAATATTACTTACTAGTGAAGACTAGAAAAGGTTTGTATTTGTTTGACTTTGAGAACAATAAAATACGTCTAGATTATTTTACCAGAAGATGAATGAGCTGCTAAGAACAAGATGACAAGGTTTCTGCCATCCACAATAATCATCTCTTTTTTGGATCAGGCTCTCTGGAACAGAAAGGGTCTTCATATCTACTGTTTCATTTGATTTCCAGCCCATCTGGTGAGGAGATAAAACCTGTATCTTTATTCCTGTTTTATATCAGGTGACTGAGACTATATAACTTGCCTAAGTTCATTCAGCACTCATTGTCCTGTTTGTTAAATCAGTGTTTCTGAAATGTTGGAAGAATATGTGGAAAATGTTTGCAGTTCAAAAATAAAGCCACTCGTTTCCACATTTGTTTTCAGTCTTTATATTTAATATATCTTGAAATTGCAAATAACATTAAAGGCATTTTAAAAATTTTAAATATCTATCAAAGGGGCATGGCTTATAAAAGGTAGGGAAATAATATGCTAGATATTCTGATAAATTCTGATATTTAAAAATGCTCATGGAAAAGTACTGTTATATGAAATTGGCAAGGAGATTTTAGTTTTACTTTCTTGGTGTCATTCATTTGTAAACCCTTATAGGCAGTATTTTTTTTTTTTAGTGAGTTACTCTGTTTAGGATACAAATAGCTTCTCGTTATTGAGGGCAGTCAACTGTATGACATAGTAAAAATACTGACAATAGCTACCATTTATTTAGTACTTTCTTTGTGTCAAGCATTATATTAAACACTTTACATATTTACTCATTTAACTCACTAATTCTTCTTAACAACCTGATGAGATAAGCATTATTATTATTTCATTTTACAGGTATAGAAATTGAGGCACAGATACTTAACACACTTACTTATGGTCACATGACTAGTAAATGAAACAGTTGAAATTAGGGGATTCAAACCCAGTCAGTCTGGCTCTAGAGCCATAGCTCTTGGCCATTACGGATCATGCCTAAAAAAGAGAGAAGTTTCTAGAATCTGACTGTCTAGACTTCAGTCTTGGTTCCAACCCTTACCAGCCATAGTAAATTTATTTAGGATCTCTAAGCCTCAATTTCCACATCTGTAATATAACTATAAACTTCACAGGATTAGTGTAAAGAGGAAACTTTTTAAAAATTAATAAAGCATAGCAAAGTACCTAGAAACTAGTTGTTAATGAAATATTAATGACAATTTGAGTACTGCCTCATCATAATTATTTTTCTGAACTTTAAGGTTATCATAGGCTTGTATTTTAGCACTGTTTTATCTATGCCTCTTGTCCCCCAAAAAGCTGCATTTTGGCCACACTATCTAAAATTATCTGTGTAGGTGGCAAGGCAAAAAGAAAAAAAAATGATTGATTCTTGAAGCAGCTATTGATTTGCCAGATTATTTGTTTTATCTTGACTAACTTGAATTTGGACTAAAATTGAAACTGGCCCAATTGTCTCATAGAACTGATGTTTATGGTTTCTTTTGAACAAACATAGAAATTGCCCTCACATTCTTAAAACTTGAGAAAGTTACATTGGTCTTATCTGAGTTCCTTTCTCAGGAAACCAACCATCAGCCCTCCCAGATAGTATCAAGGAACTGAAATTCACCGAATCACCACATCTGGACAATGAGATGCCAGACCCCTAACCCATCATGATTGCCAGCTGACTACCTGTTTCTTGTTGACCAGCTCCTCTTCCTCATCCCTCCCTAATTCCTGCTTTCCTGCATGTACTTACATTTCTTCACTGCTATATAAATCTGTGATTTTAGTCATTCAGGGAGATGGATTTGAAACTAATCTCTTATCACTTCAGCAGCCCCACCCAATTAAAGCTTCCTTCCTTGGCAATACTCATAATCTCAGTGATTGGCTTTCTTTGCAGCAAGCAGCAGGACCTAGACAGAACACTTGGCATTTCAATAGCAAAATTCCTCAAGGGGCTGCTAGTTTTGATTTTGTGTATAGACTAAACCAACACTGTTAAAAGGCACTATATGATTAGTGTCCACCTCTGAGAAATAAATGTGCACAATAAAATTAAGGTTTATTTAGCAGATTAAAAACGTATACGCAGAGTAGAAAAACTTTTCAATTCTAAACCTTTATTACATTGGCCACTTTGGCTGAACATAATTTCTTGGCATCTAACCACTGACCAACAAATACTACATTTTCAAGAGTGAAAAAATAAATACATGAAATAATTATTAAGCCCCTACTATAGGCAAAAAATTACAGAGGCTTCCAAAAGATTTCAGGAGTTCCGTGATTGTTGAGTCAGTTTTCTGAAATCTGACCATGCTGTGCACTCCAGTAAGCATTATTTGGAAGAATGACCCAGCAGGATGTTTCTGATGGATTTTAGAAATCTTATCCAAAATTCAGTGCTGAGCTAACTGAAAATAAAATAAAATAAAATAAACTCATGTTTGCAGCTCCAGCAAAGTTCAGCTTTGATTAACATATCCAGATTTGTTATTTAAAAAAAGAGAGAGAGATGCCATATTAATATTAACACATATTCAAGTTTTTTACTGTTTTAAAAAATTAATTAAAAAAATTATGCAGCAGTGTATAGGTCACTGTAATCATTCAAGATTTAGGACCTTAATCTAATCTTTCCTCCATTATTATTATTTTTACTGGTAACACTACTGTGTAACTAATCACTGAATGGTGTGTGTTCTGGAAAAGAGTCGTGAAGCTAAGTTACCTTTAATATGTATAAGCCATTTATATTTGTTTATTTGTTTTTATGAAATGTGCCAGTGGGAAAATGGATGGGCTAGTTCTAAGTAACCTTGCCAAGGCTGACTTTGAGTTATTATAAAAACTATTCAATTTCTAACTTCCAAATTTTCACTCATTTTTAAGCTATTAGATCCTGACACAGGATAGCAACCCTAGGAAGGCCAGTTGGTTGATGGCTGATGATTGACTGCTTCAGGGGACTGTTCTGCAGAGCCTTTAGAAGAGCTGCTTGCCTCTTGATCCTATGCTGTTACTACAACTCAGGCACCTGACAAATTCCCTTGCCAAGGTAGAATGGCCATTGTTCAGGGAAGGAATTGCCTTCAAGTGCCCTTGAAAGGGCTTTTCATTTTGGAAAGAGCATCTTGTAAACCTTAACAATTTTATGTTTCCGTGGATGCTAATTGGTATGTAAGCCTGATAGGTTTACAAAAGTTAGCTAAAATTTCAAGTTACTTTTGACATGTTCGAGTACCCAAATGGATAGACATCTCTAGCTGATTTTCTCTTCATATGATTTAGGCTTTGCCCATATAATCCCAGTTTTATAATGTTGAGTTTGAATATAGCCATTTTTGAAATGGACATTAATCAAATGTTAACAGATTTCAGTCACCAGGAAATAAAAGATCATTTGTTATTTTTTTTTTTTTTGAACTGGAGAAAGAGCAAACACAGTTCATCACCACCATAAATTATGCAATCAAGCTTCCCACATTTGGTCAAATCTCAGGGAGACAGCACATCTGGAGTGCAATAGATGAGCCTTGGCCCTGGGAAAACCACTTTCATGATCATGGCACTACCCCTGCCATATAAGAATTCATCATTTGTTTTTAAGGGTTTCTCTTTCGGGGACAGAAAACAGTTCAAACTTACAAAAGACAAAACAGGGTTTTTACCCACACACTACATTGATTAGCACTCCTGTGTACCTATGTGGGCATAGGCCTTTTGGGGATTATGTAAAGAAATTGTACAATTGCTCAAAATAGTGACACTACCTGTGGTGATTTCAGATACTCTACTAGAATTAGAACTCAGGAACAAAAATTAGTTCTCAGAAATCTTCCACCACATATCAAAGAGTCACAGCACACACACAAACACAAACTCATGCTTCAATAGTGAAAAACCAACTCATTTCAAAATGTAACCTCCATATCTATTTGAATTTTGGTTGAAATAACTTATTTTATTGATACTCTCTACTCCTGAATAGCTTCCCTTCAAGCTTGTCCATCCTTCTTCAAGATGTTAATGGCTTAATGATTTGGGATGGTATGCTTGGCTAGATATGTACATGCATAGGAAAAGTTTGTAGAATCACCCATATACTTTTTCTCTCATATCAATCTAGAAATATAAAGTTTTTTTGGAAGGACAATTCCCAGAATTGCTCAGGAGTATGGATGAATGTTTGAAATTGCACCAGTTTTATAACCACCAGTTAAAGCAATGTTCATGGGTTTCCATAGATGACAATGCTATTAAAAAGCTCAAGTCATTACAAACTCTTCTAAAAAATAAGAGTTCAAAACCAGGTTAATATTCATTTCATAAAAATAATGAAAAGTAAAATAAAAAATAGATGTTTTAAAAGCAAGAAATAGAAAACTAATAGGTTTTAAACAAGAAAAAAAGCTTCTCGTGAGGTAAATAATTTTCTAATAATGTGACTATCTACTTAAGGTAGACGAGTCTTTTTTATTAGTGGTGCTATATATGTGGTTTTAGTAGTTATGTTTATTCATTTGGGCAAATTCACTCACAACTAATAGACATTACAAAACCTTGATAGCGTTAGAAGCTGTGAATCTTTTTTACTGTATCTTGATAGTATACTATAGAGCACATCAAAATGGTCACATATGAACTTATCAAGTGAAAATGTGAAGATTAGGCTAATAGTCTCTTCTCTGTTCATGTTACACTTGATGGGGAAATCTTCAAATGACAAGAACAGCAGCAATCTCTTGATTCCTTGTCAAGAAATCACAATTCAAATCCTTATGAATATATTCACAATGCTGCTTGGAAAAATAAAAAGAAAAACCCCTATCCCTCAAAATCGAAGGCTTGTTGCAGAGTTTTGGTCAGGTTTTTAAGGTAGAAAATATTTGCATTTTGGCCCTTCTGATAATAGTTCAGTTATATGTTTTTAAATATAGCACATACATGATAGGGATTTTGAGTATATATTGGGGCTGGAGGAGGTCCTCTATATAATTAATGTAATTAATGAATAAGCCTAGCTAAAGACTGGAAAAGGATTGACAAAAATGCAGGAAGATAATAGTTACACATTAGCTAATGAAGTCAAGTTGCTAAAGCTCTAAGATGAGCTTTAATAGGATTTACACATTTCAAATCTTATTGGGAAGCTCTCTTAGAATCTGTGTTTGCTAATATCAGTAATTTATGAAATAATGATTATACATTTTTTAAAAAGTCTATTCCTAGAATGTAATTTTCAAATTCTTTTTCACAAATCAGAATTATTTTGTTGTTTTTACATTGTAAGCTATGTATGCCCAAATACCTGAAAATAAATCATCCGACTCCCACTTCAGAAATAGATTGTGATTTTAAAAGTCATGTTTTAGGAGGGCGCTTCCAAGATCAGAAGTTTATTTTCTCCTGAATTCTTTGACTTCAATTAAAGGTAAACTGCCACCAGGTGAACGGTAGTAGTTTCACAACAGCTAGGTTAGCCATATGTCTCAGTTTGCCTATAATAGATCTAAATTACGCCTGTTGTTTCACCTTAACTAGTTTGCTCAAGGTAGACCTAAGTTATGCCTGTTGTTCTACCTTAACTAGTAATAGCACCTACTTTCACTCTTGAAAGCTTCCAAGTTTGGACAATTAATTTTATGGTCGCTATTAACTTCAGGGTCAAAGGACATTGCCAACTCTGGATGAATGAGTTCAGATTTTTGCTAAAATGGTAGTTGAAAGAAAAACCATAGCAATTGTTTTAGTCTGTTTGGACTGCTATAACAAAATACCATAGATGTGGTGGCTTATAAATAAAAGAAATTTATTTCTCACAGTTTTGAAGTCTAGGAAGCCCAAGATCAAGGATCTGACAGATTGGGTGTATGGTGAAGGCCTGCTTTCTGGCTCCTAGATGACATCTTCTAGTTCTGTCCTCAAATGGATGGAAGACAAGGGCTATGGTTTCTTCAGCCTCTATTAGACTACTAATCCCATTCATGAGGACACCACACAACACATAAATTTGGGGTGACACACACACATTCAGACCATAGCAGCACTCCTAGTTACATTTGCTTTCATATATAGCATTTTTTTCCTCTGACTTAATAATTGTTATTTTTTGTCTATTCAAAAAAATATATATGCCTAAGTTTTTTCATGATCTCCAACATTCCTAAACCAGTCTAGTAATTTGCAGGTTTCTTGTTTTTCTGGATTCTTTCATCTTACAGTCTAGTCTGGACTTGTTGCACTTAAACTCTGATGATATAGTTTGGATACTTATCCTTGCTCAAATCTCATTTTGAATTGTAATTCCCAATATTGAAGGTAAGGCCTGGCAGGAGGTGTTTGGGTCATGAGGGCAGATCCTTCATGTCTTGGTGCTGATCTCTCCATTGTGAGTGACTTCTCATGAAAGATGGTTGTTTAACAGTGTGTAGCACGTCCCCCAAACAACTCTCTCTCTCTTGCTTTGGCTCCCGCCATGTGAAACGCCTGCTCCCCGTTCGTCTTCTGCCGTGATTGGAAGCTTCCTGAGGCCTCCCCAGAAGCAGATGCTGCTAAGCTTTCTATACAGTCTGCAGAACCACAAGCCAATTAAACCTCTTTTCTTTATGAATTACCTAGTGTCAGGTATTTATTTACAGCAATGCAAAAATGGACTAACACAGATATCCTGGAACTTCAGTTGGTCATCATTAATGGAATTTCCTTTCTCTCTCTCTCTCTCTCTCTTGCTTTCTCACATCGAATCAATTGCTTTTTATATACTACTTTTTTTTTCTAGTTTACGTAGAGTACATTCTCCAGTAGCTTCCCAGGAGAGGCTATATGAGAGATAAAATACTTTAAGCTTTTAGTGTGAAAAAATATATCTCAATAATTGGATTGCATATGGGGTTTTAGATTGAAATCGTTAGTCTCAGAATCTTGAGCACTGCCCTCTAGTTTCTAGTATTATTATTGAGAAGTCAGAAGCTATTCTAATTCTTTATTCTTTGTGTGTGCATGTAACCTATTTATTTTTTTCTTTGGAAACTTCTCTTTGTCTCCAGAGTCCTAAATTTTATAATAGTTTGCCTGGGTGTGGGCTTTTTTAACTTTCTTTTGTTGTTGTACTAGACAATAAATAAGTCCTTTCAATCAATGGATTGACAGCCTTCTATTCTAGGAAATATTTTAGATTTTTTATTTGATGATTTCTTAATATTTATTATAATGTATTCTCTTTATTAGTTAAATTGAGCGATTGAAGTAGTGAAATATACCTCATGCTCAGTGCAAATACCTTTCAGGGGTGTATTATAAATAATTTCAGAGAGTGAACAGTGTCTGGCACATATTTAAAAAGTATATCAAAGTGTGTTGAATAAATGACAATTCCAATCACCTAATAGAAAGTATTAAAATGCAATCTTTGCTTATAGTTAATGTTTTCTTCATATGATTTTTCTTTTTACCATGGTACCATCTGTTTCAAAAAAGATGTGTCTGGCATACTCAGATAATGTAATTTTATTCTCTCCTCACAAAGTTCTATTCTACCTTACAGCTATTTACTCGAAATTCTTTCTAACATTTAGATTTTCAGGGATCACTTTTTCATTCCTTTGACTTTTAGGTACTACTATATTCAATGATGATCTCTAGAGGGCCATAACTTTCTGGAAGGCATCCAATTAGTGCCTCTGAAAACAGTCTTAAAGGCTGAGTGTGGATAGCACTATAACTGACTACCTTGTCACCTAGAGCTATCTGCCCAGGAAAGGTGATCTAAGCAGGGCATGAAGGTGAGAGCAGCTATAATCCCCAAAATGTTTGCTTATTTTTCAAGTTTCTTTTGCTTTAACATTAAAAAGCTTAGTACCACCAAATAACATTTAAGAAATCGAGAAACTGGATGAATTCCAATAGAGCTTGATGAAAGTTTCTGAGAGAATCTAAAAGCTGATTACTACTAAAATCCAGCTGCCTGATAAGCTCTTAACATAAATAGAATTGGCAACTTCCTATTAAGCATTTTGTGAGTGTGAGAACAGTCCCCTTACAAACGGGTACCAAACTCCTCCACATCTACAGCAGGACAATTCTTACCATGAGAGTACTTTTGGCTTTAACATGGGAATCCTGAACTGAATAATTCAGGGGTGACATTAATTGCCTATCTTCTTCCTGTGGTAGGCTATTTATTGACAATGGAGACTTTTCAAGAAGTTCTATTCCATAACCTCCTCGGAGAATCAAAGGACCAATTCTCTTTAGCCACTAGTAATCACGGACCCCACCACCCCCAACACTTTTAGATATACAAGATTCTCAGGTAATTTCTAAGAATCAGGGAAATAAAGAATACCTCTTACATAGCTGTGTACTCTCCAGAAATGACTAAAAGATACTAATCTACAGATTCTTGAATGCAGTGACACCTAAGTATGGTACATAAAATATGTATAAAAATAAATCTACAATAGGACAAATCACAGTGAAACTGTTGCACATCAAAGGCAAAGAGATTTTATAAACAGTCACAGTTAAAATAATAGCTGACTTATCAAGAGCTACAATGGAAATCAGAAGACATAGGATCATAGTTTTCAAAGAGTTGAATGGAAATAACTGCTAACCTAGAATTCCACACCAGTGGAAATATGTCCATTTTCTGATGATTAGTTTGAAATAGTGGCATTTTCAGATAACCAGTAGACCCTCACTAAAGGAAATTCTAAAGGATGGAGTTTAGGTGAAAGGATAGTGATCCAGGTACAATAATAATCATATAAGAAATTGTGAAGACTATATTTTCAAGGTTCATTTATATAGTTCATTACTGGAGAAGTTTCTCTGAACATGTGCAGTACCAGGAAACATGAAGAAGAACAGCATTCTCTCCTAAATGTGAAGCCAGCTGTTGGTGTTGTTTTGCTGTAACTGCTATTTGCCATTGATGATTATTTTTCTTTTCTTCCCAGAGAGTAAGAGGGAGACGATGCAGTCTGTGTGGTTCCCATAAAAAAGAAAGAAAGAAAAAAATTTGTGGATGGTATAACAAAGTGATAACAATGAAAGAGGAATAAAAATAATTGCTCTTCTGTATGAAAGTGATACTCTCTAAGTTAGAACGTTGTCTATAAAGTCTCTGTAAAATGCAAACATGCTATATGACATATGATGTCATTAACATTTTCTAATATAGTATGTGTTCTAATGCAGGGGGTGTTCTTGACCAAGTGTGGTGGCTCATGCCTGTAATCCCAGCACTTTGGGAAGCCAAGGCAGTGGATTAGCTGAGGTCAAGAGTTCGAGACCAACCTGGCCAACTTGGCAAAACCATGTCTCTACTAAAAATACAAAAACTTAGCCAGGCTTGGTGGTGGACGCCTGTAATTCCAGCTACTTGGGAGTCTGAGGCAGGAGAATCGCTTGGACTGGGGAGGTGGGGTTGCAGTGAGCCAAGATGGCGCCATTGCACTCCAGCCTGGGCAACAAGCGTGAAACTCCATCTCAAACAACCAGAAAGTGTGTTCTCTGTAAGATTAGTGTTCCGAGTTCCTTGAAAATAGGTTCAAATACGTGTGAGAAACATGGTGTTAAACAAAGGGAAACCAGATTCTTAACTGTTGGACTTCTTAGAACCTCTAAGTATGCTAATGTACATTTTGAGTTTCCAAGAGAGTGATAGGGTATACAACATTTCCCAATTTTATTTAACCACAATTTTTTTCTCAGAAAAATTCAATATATTGGTATTCCTATAGATCACATTTAAACCCGTCTCTCCCTAGCATGTTCCCTGAGATTCTTCATCAAATTAGATGACATTCCTGGAAGAGGGAGGCATGGGATGGGTAAATGCTCACAGAAAGATGAGAAAACAACAAGACTAAGAGTATGAAGTGGCTCATGGAATAGAAGATCCAGATTGGGGAGCTCCCTTGTGAGAAGGAGAATTGCAAAAGCACAAAGAGTAAAATGGCAAAAGGAAACATCATGTGCCTACCACTTGTGCTGATGCTTCTGTTGCTCAACTGCATGGGTCATCCATGAGAATTTGCAATCTTTTGGCAGTATAAATGAAAATGGTTGAGATGGGACATAAACAGAGTCCTCAAAAACATGCAACTGAGGCTATTTCTGATTTATCTGATTAGGAAGCAGTGTATACTGACCATTTTTAGAATATTTGAAATTTCATCTCAATGGTAACTTTTTGCCTTATTACTAGATACAAAATAACAAAATTAGGTGTGTTTCCGTTATACAAGATTAATATGACTTTATATACAATGACCAAATACTTGCTACATAAAATAATCTTCATCAGGCTGGGTGCGGTGGCTCATGCCTATAATCTCAGCACTTTGGGAGGCCAGAGGGGATGGATCACCTGAGGTCAGGAGCTCGAGACCAGCCTAGCCAACATGATGAAACCCTGTCTCTACTAAATACAAAAAAATTAGCTGGGCTTGCTGGCGCATGGCTGTAATCCCAGCTATTTGGGAGGCTGAGGCAGGAGAATTACTTGAACCTGGGAGGCGGAGGTTGAAGTAAACTGAGATTGTGTCATTGCACTCCAGCCTGGGCAACAAGAGCAAAACTCCATCTCAAAAACAAATTAATAATAATAATCTTCATCAGATGACTATAGATTATTTCTCACTCATCAGCAACATGCATATCTATGTTAGCACTGACAGCAGTGATATATTCCCAAGCAATAAGTATTTATCCAAGTAAGTTTAGAATTAAAATGTTAAATTAATAGATTAGTACTCAAATTATGAATCTCATTAAAACAAATTTTAAAAAATATTTGTATGGAAGGAAATAAGAATTGTACATACAACTCAATGTAAATACATCTAGTCTATTTTAAAATTTTTAATTCATATATTTTCAAATGACTCATATACAGAATATATAAATAATTCTCACAAAACACTAAGGAAAAGGCAAATCCAATTAATGGTTGGAATGTTTGATAGATATTTCATAAAAGAGAATATTCAAATAACATAGATGTCTCTAATGAATTAACTCTAAAAGTTTGACCTCTTTGATCATTCTTTCCTTTTAAGTTTTAAATATAAACTTTTTAAAGAACACTTAGCATGAGATTTACCCTTTTATCAGATTTTAAACTATATAATACAATATGGTCATCTGTAGTCACAATGTTTTACAGTGGCTCTCTAAAACTTATTCATTTTGCGTAGTTAATTTTATACCTATCAGCAACTCCTCATTTCCCTCTTCCTAGCCCCTGGAAACCACAATTCTATTCTTCGTTTCCATTGGTTTGACTATTTTTGATATCTCATGTAAATGAAATCATATAATATTTTCCCTTCCGTGACTGGTTTATTTTGCTTGGCATAGTGTCCTACAAGTTCATTCATATTGTCACATATGGCAGAATTTCTCTCTTTTTAAGGCTGGACAATCTTCCATTGTATATATACATATAAAATTCCATTCATTTGTAAATGGGCATTTAGGTTTTCATTTATTTTGGCTTTTGTGAATAGTGCTACAATGAATATTGGAGTGCTAATCTCTCTTTAAGATTCTGATTCAAATTTTTTTGATAAATACTCAGAAGTGGGGTTGCTGGATCATATAGTAATTCTATTTCTAATTTTTTGAGGAAACTCCATATTGATTTTCATAGTGGCTGCACCATGTTTCATTCCTGCCAACAGTACAGAAGGATTCTAATTTCTTCACAGCCAGCCAACACTTACTGCCTTTTAAAAAAAATACAGATTATGTATCCTTAATCCAAATATCAAATCTGAAATGTTCCAAAATCTGAAACATTCTGAACAGTGACATGATACCACAAGGGGAAAATTCTACACCTGACTTTATGTGGTACATCGCAATCAAAACTTCATTTCATGCACAAAACTGTTTAAAATATTGTATAAAATTACCTTCAGGCAATGGCATAAAGTGTATAAGGTGGATATGAAACATGAATGAATTTTCTGGCTAGACTTACATCTTGTGCCCAACATATATCATTATGTATATATAAATATTCCAAAATCTGGAAAAAAAAATGAAATGTGAAACACTTCTGGTCCCAAGCATTTTGGTAAGGGATAGTCAATAAGTGTGAGTGATATCTCATTGTCGTTGTGATTGCATTTCCCTGATGATTAGTGACATTGAATATCTCTTCATATACCTGTTGACTCTTCATATGTCTTCTTCAAAGACACGTCTATTCAAGTCCTTATCCCATTTTAAAATGAAGTTATTAGGGTTTTGTGGGGGGCTTTTTTGTTGTTGCTCTTGAGTCGTAGCAGTTTCTTATATATTTTAGAGATTAGCCACTTATCAGATACATAGTTTGCAAATATTCCTCTCTTTCCGTAGGTTGTCTTTTTACTCTGTTTCCTTCACTGTGCACAAGCTTTTTTAGTTTGATGTAGTCCCACTTGTGTATTTTTACTTTTGTTGCCTGAGCTTTTGATGTCCTTTCCATGAAATCACTGCATAGACTGATGTCATAAAGCTTTTCCCTTATGCTTTTTTCTATGGGTTTTACAACTTTCAGGTCCTATATTTAAGTCTTTAATTGATTTTGAGTTGATTATCATTACTCTGTGGACTTTATCATAAAATATTTTGGGTTTTGAATTCTTATATATTAAATGACAAGCACTGGACTAAATAATCTCTAAGCACCCTTCCAACTCGATTCTTCTATGATTCATAATTTTACAAAAAATGTGGAATTCTCACTTCTCCTGACTCCACAATACAGTCACTAAACAAGCATTGTTTTTGGCAGGCTGTCCAACTGAAAGAACGAAATTACTAGCAGACAGAGCACGTCACCTGGGAATTTTTTCTTACTATATTACCACAGAAACTCAATTAATCTTAGGACTCTTGCTTTTGGTTTTTCCCAAGAAACTTTTAAATCTGCCATTCTGTCAACCAACATTTATTGAAGTCCTACTATAGGTGTGGACACAGGGTTAGGCATGTGGGATAGAAAGATGAATACAACACATTGATGGTTTTAAAGGCAATCACAGTATAGTGGGAGAGATAGAGATGTATGCTATATGGGCAATATCACGAAAGAGATATGTGCAGGATATTATGGGCATGGGAGAAAACAGGATATAACTGAACTTGAGAGGAGTGATAATGGAATGCTTCCAAGTAGAGATTTTACCTTATATTGTTCTTCAAGCTGAGGTGTGTACTTGTCGGAGAATGTTAGGTAGAGCATACCAAATAATGAGAACAGCATAAGCAGATGAGCAGGAGTGAGAAATAGCCTTATAGAAAAGGTGGTTCAATCGTTGTTGTCTGCCATGCACACCTTTTTTCTTTCTTGGATTCTTTTTCTTTAAAAAATTTTTTTTGAGACAGGGTCTCACTCTGTCACCCAGGCTGGAGTGCAATCATGTGATCTGGGCTCACTGGAACCTCTGCCGCCAGGGCTTAAGTGATCCTCCTGCCTCAGCCTCACAAGTAGCTGGAACTATAGGCACATGCCACTGTGAACAACTAATTTTTGTATATTTTTGTAGAGACTGGGTTTCGTCATGTTGCCCCAGCTGGTCTCAAACGTCCAAGCTCAGGTGATCCTCCCGCTTCGGCCTCCCGAAGTGTTGGGAGAAGCCACCGCCCCTGCCCTCTTTCTTGTTTTAGCAGTATATTTTTCCCTCACTCCAACTATGTGGTAGAACTGTTAAGCATATTACACTGCCCAGTTGACTATAGGGGTGGTTATGTGACCCAGACTAAGCCAGGTAGTTATGTGACCCATACAGCATTCTCCTGGCTGGAGCAGTTCATCTAAGGGATGGCATATGACCCAAGCCAGATCAATCAGATTCTTTTCCTAGGGTTTTAATACACTAAAGTAGCAATTGAAAAATGATGTCACAAAGTTTAGGACCATATAGTCTAGAGTGAAACTTCCTGGGTTCAAATATAATTTCCATTACTTAATAGCTGTGTAAGCTTATATAGGTTACTAAACTTTTCTGTACCTTAGTTTTCTTATTTGTAAAACAGGGAGATCACAATAATACCTACATCATAGTAGTGTTGTGAGGATGAATGTGTTACATGTAAGGACTTAAAATATTTCCTGTCACATAGTAAATACCTATTAAATGTTGCTGATATTATTGTTGTATTACACATGCTCTTGTCATATTTGTTATACACTAGTGATTATTATAAGATTCTTACACTGCAATGATGTAAGATTTGAATCACTCCTAGAACAAGGTTTCTCAACATTGGAACTCTTAATATTCAGGTCGAGATAATTCTTTGTTGCTGGCAGTTGTCCCAAACATTGCAGGATATTTAGCAGCATTCCTAGTCTCTATCCATTAGATGCCAGTAGCATCATCCCAGTTATGACAACTAAGAATGTCTCCAGACATGTTCAAATGTTTTCTGGGAGTCAAAATTGCCTTTCATTGAGAACCGCTGTGGTCATTTTACCTTCCAACTGGAGAGAGACCATTTACTATAGAAAAGAGTGAAGTCAATGTGTAAAGAACAATTGAAAATAGAGATGGGGGAGATGTAGAGAGAATGAGTCCTTAGGGCAACTACATCTTTAGTTCCAGTTTCTGAATCCTCTAAACTCTTCTTGTTCCTGCAGGTCACCTTCTGGTTTTCTTTATTCTTCTAATAAAATTTTTTTTGTTTGCTAAATTAATTTGCTTGGGATTCTATCACTTGTAATCAAAAGAAATCTGACTATTGGTGTATACGGCTTGTCATCACTAGATATATATATTCTGTGTCTCATTAGGAATGTAAATACCATGAGAACAGAGACTTTGTCACATTTATCGCTGCATTTGCAGGATGTAGAACAGTGATTGACATATAAGAGGCACCAATTAAACATTTGTGGATGAGTTAATGAAGAAAATATAAGTAGTTGTATGTTTTTATAGCTAAAAATTACCAAAATGAGTATGTTGTACATTATAGGAGCAATTAAATAGTGGTAGAAGTCTTCTAATTTCAATCATCATTCAGCTATGGTCAAATAACACATGGAATGCCATAATCAGGAATTATCACGTTAAAGATTGATTACTTAACACTAATTATCTGGCTGGGCAAGATGGCTCATGCCTGTAATCTCAGTGCTTTTGGAAGGCCTAAGGCAAGAGAATGGCTTGAGGCTAGAAGTTCAAGCCCAGCCTGGGCAACATAGTGATACTATGTCTCTGCTAAAAAATTTAAAAACTTAGTGGGGCATGGTGTTATGTGATTGTGTCTTAGCTACTCAGGAGGCTGAGGCAGGAGGTTTGCTTGAGCCCAGGAGTTCAAGGCTACTATGACAGCATGACTGCACTCCAGCCTGGGTGACAAAGTGAGATATTGTATCCAAAAAATAAATAAGTAAATAAAAATAACTTAAACATAAATAAAAGCATGTTGTTTAATGGGTGTATAATATTCTACCTTATGCATTTATCTTAACATTTCCATTCTTGGATATTTGCAGTGTTTTTCATTTCTGCAATTATAAACAATGTTCTGGAGAATATCAATATAAATTAATAATAATAATACTATAAAATACTTGCTTTCAGTTCCTTAAACAATGAAATAAGCAAAATAAGGATTGTAGTAGCTATGGCATACCAAGTAAGTGCTACAAAACTCTCTTAGTCCTTTGGATGCCATCTAAATGAGTTTACACAAAGTAGAGCTAGAAAGTCCGGGTCATTGATTGACATCATGACAAGAAGGATGTCTTATATTTAAATGTCAGGTTGAATAGTTTGAAAATGCCACTTCCAGAAAACATGGGAAGTTCGCTTGCACCTAGGAGTTTGAAGTTATAGTGAGCTATCATCTTGCCACCATGCACTCTAGCCTGGGTTGACAGAGTAAGACCCTGTCAAAAGAAAGAAAGAAAGAAGAAAAAAGAAAGAAAGAAAGAAAGAAAGAAAGAAAGAAGAAAGAAAGAAGAAAGAAAGAAAGAAAGAAAGAAAGAAAGAAAGAAAGAAAGAAGAAAGAAAGAAAGAAAGGAAGGAAGGAAGGAAGGAAGGGAAGAAAGAGAAAGAAAGAAAGAGAAAGAAAGAAGAAAGACAGAAAGAAAGAAAGAAAGGAAGAAAGAAGGAAGGAAGGAAGGAAGGAAGGAGGAAAAGAAGGAAGGAAGGAAAGAAAGAACATTGATTATCTTTAAGCAAAGCTACACCACAGGAACATAGGAAATAAATTTGTATTGTTGAAATGAATAGTTTTAAATGTAGGCAATTATTAGAAGTGATGTATAAGACCCACTTGATCCTGCATGAAGGAGGTTTCAGAGTGCCACAAAAGCTAGAGATCTAGAGCCATATTGGTCTTATGTATCCCAATTTCTCAGTCTTCTGCTGCCTACTCTGACTGCAGAGCACTCTAGTTCTACTAATACTCCTTCATTGCACCTTCCTGAAAATGTGATTTTCATGAAAAGTACTAGTCTTTGAGTTTAGATCAGAAAGTGGGATCTCCCAGAGCTATAGAACAGATTATATAGGGTTTTTCTTTTTTTGCCTCCTTTCTAATGAATATTTGTACATTGTATATAATTTAACTTGATACTTAATTTTGTTGTAACTACTACCTGATAGCCTAGATTTGGGAGGGAGAACATATAGTTTTCACATATCTTTCACTACCAGATGCTACAATATTTACAAACAAAACAAAAACACAACTTGGCATTTGCTGAATTATCCAAATTGTTTTCACTCATTTGCAGCACATAGAAATGGCTTAAAAAGGAAGGTAGGGCAGGTTTAGCTTTATTCTGAGTTGGTGAAGAGCCACTAAAGAGTTTAAAGGAGGTGCGTGAGTGACATCATAAGTTTTGAATTTTAGATGTCATTCTTGTAACTGTGCGGACAAAGGATCTAAGGAGAAGACACTGAAGATAGGGAGATTAGTTTGAAAGGTTTTAATTCAGGTAAGAAATAAAACAAGCAGTGATTGCAGGAGAGAAAAGGAGGGGACAGATTACAAAAGTATACACAGTATTTAGAATAGGTAAGTGATTAAATAGAGTAAAGAAGGTAGGGAAAAAGGAGGAATCATAGATGCTTCCTAGGTTTCTAGCTTGTATAATGGGGCATGATGGTGGTATCAGATGTGACAGGGAATAGAAGAGGAGGTACAGTCTTTTGTATTTATTTCTTGATGTTTTTGTTTGCTTTGTTTTCTCTTACTTGGTTCCTTATTCTGTCAGCTTCCTTTAGTTGCCGAATTCCATTTTAACACCCTGACTTCCTGACTGGCTTCACTGTAACTATGGTAAACATTTACTTTTCGGTCCCCTTTGAGCTATGTCTACTCATACATCATTTTGACAATAAACAAAATAAAACTATTAAATTCGACCAAAAATGACTATTAAAAACAACAACATTGAAATAAAACAACATCGAATTGCAACAGTTTGTTGTAACAATAGCATCATCAACATTAAAGTCAACAAATATTTGAATGCCAACTCATTGCCAAGCACTGTCCTGGGCTCTTTAGAAACAAAGACCCAAAGCAGCTCAATAAAGTGGAGAGAGTGGTGATTTTGGAGTTATGATTGGAGCGGATTTCTCCTTCCATTACCTACTGGGTTTGTGACCTTGAGCTAGTGGTTAGCTCCTCAAGATCTTTTATTTCCATTTACAAAATGAGGGCAAATGCATAATAGAGATATCATTCAGCTGTCATCTTAACTGAGGTAAAATATCTAACTTAGCACAGTAGCTGAGAAGTTGTAAGCACTTGATAAATGTTAGCTGCTATGGAAATAAAATCATAGCTATACTCTCAAGAAGCTTACGGTCCAGTCCATATATTTTTTATATGAGCCTCTCACATCATTTTTATGATTAATTCAGAGAACAGAATAGCATTGAATTGTATTCTTATCACAGAGAGGGCATAATGATTCAAAATGGTAGGACCTCATGGTCTTAGAGCAGCACGTTTTTCAAAACCCTGAGTATAATCAAGTATAACATTTAAAGTCTTTGAGACTTACTTGAATGATCTAATGAAGAAAATGAAAAAAACACAAACTCCTTTAGAACAGTAATAAAAACATGATAAGTTACAAACGGTTGAAGTATATTGATTGGCTATAATGTAACACTAAGGGTGTGATGGGGTTTGGATGAGGGAGGAAAGAAAAAAACTTTAAAAAACAGAATTACATGAGGTAATACAAACCCAGAGTAATGAGAGCTTCTGCCAGATTGGGTTATAATGAACACACTGTGTTTTAATGAAGCTAGTAACTGAGTATCTTATTAAATTTCACTAGAATCCATTGTAGGCCATTTTATGGTAGCCCAGTTAAGATCTTTTATGAATTCAGAACTGTGCCAGGTATTATGAAAAAGAAAACCTAACTGCATTACTCTACTTCCAATATATAATTTGCTAGAGATGTTTGTCAATAGTTAATAAACCATATTATTCCTCATCAATATTTTTATTATAATAAATGAGGAAAAATGTTGAAAAATAGAAATATGCACCTAAAATATTCTTGCTGTCACAAAATCAGAAGGACTAAATTTTAAATGAAGCATATGCTTTTGTAAAGTTTTAAATTAAAAGAGTAAAAATAAAAAGCCTTTTTGTCTTAGATTTTCAAGACTCAATGAGTAGGATTTTGCAAAGTACAAATTTATATATTTCATGCAAACCTGGGTAATCTCTGCAGAATAACAAATTCCAGTAAAACAGATGGCAATGACTCCTGGGTTGATTTGTCCAAGTGATGCTTTTCAACATTCAGCAATAGATTCTTTGAGCATCCACATGGAAGTCCAGTGCTTGGTGATGCTATCCAGCTGGCAAATTCTTTCTTTGTTGTCTGCTGTTGCTGGTTTTATAGCCTTTCCTTGACTTTCAGCTACCTCTCATTTATTGACAGTTTAAGTTCTGGCTATGTTGCTATCCACATATCTTCTCAGTAGAGAGTAAGTCACATGAATAATATGTTATTTTATCAAGGGTATTTTATTTCATAAGTTAATGCTTCAAGAACCTTCACTGAGCACAAAACAAAAATGTACACATTCAGTTTCAGACTTGGACAATTTTAATGGAGCATTGGCTATCTGTATATATCCTAATCTGATTTTTTTTTTTAATGAAGTCTTGCTCTGTCTCCCAGGCTGGAGTGCAGTGGCACGATCTCAGCTCACTGCAACCTCCCCGTATAGGCTTCCAGCGATTCTCCTGCCACAGCCTCCTAAGTAGCTGGGATTACAGGGGCACACCACCACACCTGGCTAATTTTTGTATTTTTAGTAGAAATGGGGTTTCACCATGTTGGCCAGGCTGGTCTTAAATTCCTGAGCTGAAGTGATCTTCCCGCTTTAGCCTCCCAGAGTGCTGGGATTACAAGCATGAGCCACGGCGCCCAGCCCCCTTATCTAATATTTTATCATCAATAGGCAATTCAAGGTTCTAACTATGTCCAGAATTAACATTATTCTTCTTCATATGCCTTCTCAATCACCATCCAAGGCAGAGTCACAGTCATTTCCCTGTGTCATTCAGGAATGCTTTGTCTACGGGCCTTTGAATTGGACATTTCCTGCTTGGAGTGGAAATGAAAGGATGGGAAAGAGGTGGTATTTGTATGTAGTTGAGCCAAGAGAGCCCCTAAATACACAATTCCATTATTTATAAAGCCACGCCCAAATTTGTAAATCAAGATGAAGAAATGAATTTGTCAGTGTTATTGCTACTGTCCAGAAGTACAGTTAGTGGACTTAATTAGAGTGTTTTATATAATGGAGGTCCAAGTCAGTCAGGAAGATAAATGAAGAAACATTTCATCTGTTATTGATGTATTGTGGGGGGAAGAAGAGGAAGAGAGACAGATAAACAGGTGGTCAGATGTTTGTCCGACCACCCCTTTCTGGGTAAAAGTCCTGGAGGGAGAGGTTTATTCGATAGGCTGAAGGGAATAAAAAGGACAGGAAACTTCTGTCCCAATTCCTACTTGGAATTCTCCAAGGAAGCAGTTTTACCATTTATCCCTGGCCCCTGCCTAATTATACAAGCTTTGAGAGTCAGAAGATCAATGGCCTACTAGGCATATCAACTTTTCTTTCCCTGGGAAAATAGGCCTCATGAGTAGGTTTAAGAAGTGGAACACTTCAACAGAATATGACTAAAGGTGGGCAAATGAATAAAAATAGCCAAAAAATCCCCACCAGAAATTGCTAGTTTTGGCAAGGATATGGAGAAATTGGAGCCTTTGTGCATTGTGAGTAGGATTGTAAAATAGCGTAGCCACTATGGAAAACAGCATAAACAAAGCTGTAGTAATCAAGAAAATGTGTTACTGGCATAAAGGCAGACATATAGACCAGTGGAATAGAATAGAGAGCTCAGAAATAAATTCTCACATATATGGTCATATGATTTTTGACAAGATTACTGAGACATTCAGTGGAGAAAGTATAGTCCTTTCAACAAATGATGTTGAGAAAACTGGATAGGTACATACAAAAGAATAAAGTCGGACTACTATCTTACACTATATTTAAAAAAACCTCAAAATTGATCAAACACCTAAATGTAGTAGATAAAACTATAAAACTCTTAAAAACAAACATACAGAACAAAAGAAAAAACAGAGAAGTTGGACTTTATCAAGGGTAAAACTTCCGTATTTCAAATGACACTATCAGCAGAGTAAAAGGGCAGTCTGTGAAATAGAAGAAAATATTTGCAAATCATATATTAATAAGAGATTAATATCTAGAATATATAAAAAAACTCATAAAACTCAACAACAAAAACAGCCCAATTGAAAAGTGGGCAAAGGACTTGAATAAACACTCAACATCTGTACATCTTATACAGATGGCCAATACACACATGAAAAGATTCTCAACATCACAAATTATTAGAGAAATGCAAATCCAAACCACAATAAGATTTCGTTTCATACCCATTAGTATAGCTATTATAAAAATAAATGAATAAAAATACCCAAAAAACCCACCAGAAATTAGCAAGTGTTGATAAGGATATGGAGAAATTGGAGCCTTTGTGTACTGTGGATAGGATTGTAAAATAGTGTAGCCACTATGTAAAACAGCATGGTGGTTCCTCATAAATATAACATACAATTACTGTGTGATCCAGCAATTCTGCTTCTGGGTTTATATCTGAAATAATTGAAAGCCGGGATTCAAACAGATATATATATCTGTGCAACCATCACCACTATGCCTCTTCACAGCTTTTATGCTCCTAAAGTAAAACTTTGTACTGATTAAACAATAAGTCCCCATCCCCTCATTCCTCCAGCCCCTGGTAACCACTACGCTACTTTCTGTCTTTATGGGACATACAACAGAATAGGTACATACAAAAGAATAAAGTCGGACCACTATCTGACTACTACTATCTGACTGGTCAGACTACAGTGTATGTGTGTATATGTATACACACACACACACACACACACACACACACATTCACAGTAGCATTATTCACAGCAGCCAAAAGATAAAAACAATTCAAACACTCATTAACAGATGAATAGATAAACAAAAAATGTAGTATGTAC
Source organism: Cacajao melanocephalus (assembly GCA_963573385.1). Classification (NCBI taxonomy): domain Eukaryota; kingdom Metazoa; phylum Chordata; class Mammalia; order Primates; family Pitheciidae; genus Cacajao; species Cacajao melanocephalus. The sequence goes on from CAUYLG010009810.1 coordinate 72,676, forward strand.
ATACCAGACTATGACTCAGCTTTAAAATGGAATATTTTGGCACATGCTACAACATAGATGAACCTTGAAGGCATTATGTTGAGTGAAATAAGCTAGTAACAAAAGAACAAATAATTTATGATCCCTGTTCTATGAAGTACCTAGTCAAATTCATAGAGACAGAAAGTAGAGTAGTGGTTACCGGGGGCTGGAGGGAGGAGGGAATGGAGACTTACTGTTTAATGAGTAGAAAGTTTTAGTTTGGGAACATAAACATTGTGAAGATGCATAGTGGTGATGGCTGCACAATAATATGAATGTACTTAATACTACTGAATTGGACACTTAAAAATGGCTAAGGTAATAATTATGTATATGTATATTTATATAGAGAGAACCACAATAAAAAAGAAGAACATTAAAACTAATCAGTTACATACATTTTTTAAAAAAAATTATCCTTGTAGATAGAGAAGGAAGCAGAGCAAGATGGCCAAATAGAAACCCCCAGCAATTGTTCCCACTGCAGGAACACAAAATTGAACAACTATCCATGCAAGAAGTCACCTTTATAAGAACAAAAAATCAAGTGAGCAATAATAGTACGCAGTTTTAACATAGTAGCAAGGAAATAGTCATTGGAGAGAGTAGAAAGGACAGGCTTGCATTGCTTACACCACCCTCCCTCACTCCAGGTGGTGCAAGATGGACAATCTGTATGCTTGGGGAGGGGAGAGCAAAGTGAGTGTGGGACATTGCATTGGCAATTGCATCAGTGCTGCGCTGTCATAGCAGAACACAATACAAGGCAGAATTCTGCCAGTGTCCATGGAGGAAGTATCTAGACAAGCCCTAAGTCAGAGGGGAATCTTCTGCTCCACTGAGAGGAATCCAGGTTCCGGCCACCTTCACTACCAGTTGCCTAAGTGGTTTGGGGCTATCAGTAAATTTGACTGGCAGTCAAGACACAAGGATAGCAGTCGCTGGGCAAACCCTGGTGCTGAGCTGGTCTCAGAAGCAGTGGACTTGGGATGGGATGCAGTGTAACATAATTTGCAGCAGACATGGGAGTGATTATTTCAACCCTCTCTCAACTCCAGGCAGTGCAGCTTGGGGAGACTCCTTCCACTTGGAAGAAGGAGAGGGAAGAGTACTTTATATTGCAACTTGGGCACCAACTCAACCACAGTAAACAAAGTACCAAGTAGATTCCTTAAGACCCTGATTTCAGACCTTTGCTCCTTAATGACATTTCTAGACATACCCTGGGCCAGAAGGTAATGTGCTACCTCGGTAAGACAGACCCATTCCTGGCAGAATTCACCACCTGATGACTAAAGTGGCTCTGGGCCTTGATTATACATCACCAGCAGCCAGACAATAGTGACCATGGGCCTTGGAAAAACCCCAATAATTTGCAGGTCTGGAAGATGACATAAGAGTGGTATCAGCTGTAGGGGCCACAGGAGTTCCCACATCAGCCCTCCCTCAAATCCAGGCATCCCAGTGCAGAGAGGGTATCACTCTGATTGGAAGAAAGAGAGAGATGTTGCCTGGTAAGCCAGGGAATTCTTTATCTTCCCCAAAGCCACCGAGGCTATGTATTTAGGAGTGTGCAAGAGTTGCAGAGATCCTGGGCTGAGAGTTATGCCTAATGCTGAAACAAATGCAGTGTTCACAGGCTTAGATCACTGCACTAAATCCCCTAAGAATTCTTGAAAAGCTCTCTCAGGAATGGGTACAAATAAGTCCAGACTACAAAGATTAGTATAAATATCTAACTCTTCAAAATTCAGATCATGACAAATGTTTACAAACATCACGAACATCCAGCAAGACACAGCTGCACCAAATAAAGTTATATAAGGCACCTGTAACCAATCCTGGAGTGACAGAGATATGCGATCTCTCAGACAGATAATTCAAAATAGCAATCTTGAAGAAGCTAAATGAACTTCAGAATATCTCAGAGAAGAAATTCAGAATTCTATCGGAGAAATTTAACGAAGAGAATGAAATAATTTTAAAAATTTAAGCAGACATTCTGGAGCTAAGAAATTCAGTGGACAAACTGAAACATGTATCAGTCTCCCAACAGCAGAACTGATCAAGTAGAAGAAAGAACCAGTGAGCTTGAAGACAGGTTACATGAAAATACAAAATCAGAGAAGAAAAGATAATAACAAAATGAAGCACGCCTACAAGATCTAGAAAATTGCCTCTAAAAGGGAAATCTAAGAATTATTGGCCTTAAACATGACATATATAGAGAATAAAGTAGAAAGTTTATTCCAAGACATAACAGAGAACTTTTCAAACCTAAAGAAAGATATGAATATTCAAGTACAAAAAAGTCAAAGAACACCAAGCAGATTCAACCCAAATAAGAGACTATCACAAGACATATAATAATCAAACTGTCAAAAGTCAAGGATACAGAAGGAATCCTAAAAGCAGCAAGAGAAAAGAAGCAAATAACATATGAAGGAGCTTCAATACATATGGAAGCAGACTTCTCAGAAGAAACCTTACAGGACTGGAGGGAGTAGGATGACATATTCAATGTGCTAAAGGAAAGAAACTTTTAACCTAGAATATTATATCCAGCAAAATTACCCTTCACAAATGAAGGAGAAATAAAGACTTTCTCAGAAAAACAAAAGCTGAAGGAATTTGTAAACACCAGACATGCTAAAAAGAGTTCTTCAGTTTGAAAAGAAATAAAATTAAGGACTAATAAGAAATCATCTGAAGGTATAAAAATCACTAGTAAAAGTAAGTATACAGATAAATATAGAATACTCTAACACTGCAATTGCAGCATGTAAACTACTCATATCTTTAGTAGGAAGACTAAAAGACAAACTTATCAACAATAATAATTACAATAATTTTTGAAGAGATTGACAATATGAAAAAGATATAAATAGAAACAACAAAAAGTCCAAAAGTCAGGGAATGGTGTTAAAGTGGAGTTTTTTAGTTTTCTTTTTACTTGTTTGTTCTTCTTTTTATCAGAGTTCAGTTTTCATCAATTAAAAATAATTGACTATAAGATGTTCTTCACAGATCTCATGATAACCAGAACAAAAACCTATAATAGATATACAAAAAAATAAAAAGTAATGAATTGGCTGGGTGCAGTGGCTCCAGCCTGTAATCCCAGCACTTTGGGAGGCTGAGGCGGTGGCCAGTTTGAGACCAGGAGTTCGAAACTAGCCTGGCCAACATAGTGAAACCCTCTCTCTACTAAAAATTCAAAAATTAGCCAGGTGTGGTGGCATGTGCTTGTAGTCCCAGCTACTCCAGAGGCTAAGGCATGAGAATAGCTTGAACTTGTAAAGCAGAGATTGCAGTGAGCTGAAGTTATGCCACTGCACTCCAGCCTGGGTGACAGAGTGAGACTCTGTCTAAAAAACAAAAAAGAAAAGAGAAAGAAAAAAAAACCCAATGAATTAAAACACAGGGAGGGGAGCATCACACACTGAGGTCTGTTGGGAGGGCCAGGGGAGGCACAGTAGGGGTGGTGGGGAGGCTGGGGAGGGATAATATGGAGAGAAATGCCAGATATAGCTGATGGGGGGGTGGAGGCAACAAACCACATTGACATGTATGTATCTATGCAACAATCCTGCATGATCTGCACATGCACCCCAGAACCTAAAGTACAATTAAAAAAAAAAAACAGTGAATTAAAACACACTAGCAGAGGTCACTGTCATGCAAAGAAAAAAAAAAAAGCCTGGAGGAAAGTGAGAAAGGATGAGAGGACTCACAAAACAACCAGAAAACAAATAACAAAATGGCAGGAGTTTGTCCTTACCGATCAATAATAACATTGAATATAAATGAACTAAATGTTCCAATCAAAAGACAGAGTGTCTGAATGGATTTAAAAAAAACCCAAGACCTCATTATATGCTACTTACCAGAAAACCACTTCATGTATAAAAATATACACAGACTGAAAATGAAGGAGTGGAAAAAGATATTCCATGAAAATGGGAACTAACAAAAAGTAAGAGTAGCTGTACTTAGATAAAATAGATTTTGAGACAAAAACTGTATAAAAAGACAAAGAAAGTCACGATATAATGATAATGAAGTAAATTTGCAAGAGGATATAACAATTTTAAGTCTGTGTTCATCGAACACTGGAACACCCAAATATATAAAGCAAATATTATTAGAGCTAAAAAGACAGACCCCAATACAATAATAGCTGGGAACTTTGACACCCCTATTTTTGCCATTGAACAGATAATCTATACAGAGAATCAAAGAAACATCAAACTTAACCTGCACTATAGACTAAATGGGACCCGATAGACATTTACAGAACATTTTATTTAACAGGTGCTGAATACACATTCTTCTCTTCACACATGGATCATTTTCAGGGATGAGACCATATGTTATGTCACAAACCAAGTCTCAAAAATTTCAAGAAATTGAAATCATATAAAGCATATTTTCCAACTGCAATGAAATAAAACTAGAAGTCAATAATAAGAAGAACTTTGGAAACTATACAAACACATGGAAATTAAATAGTATGCTCCTGAACAATCACTGATCAATGAAAAAAATTAAAAAGGAAATTTAAAAATTTCTTGAAACAAATGAAAATAGAAACACAATATACCAAACATATGAGACACAGCAAAGGCAGTATTAGGAGAGCTTATAGCAGTAAATACCTACATTAAAAAATAGAACAACTTCAAGTAAATAATGTCTCTGAAAACACTAGAAAGCAAGAGCAAACAAAACCTAAAATTGGTAGAAGGAAAGAAATTCTCTCACATCAATGGCCCTCCTAGGGAACCCTTGAAATAAACTAATATCTGGCCCTGAAAGCTAACAAGCTAACAAGCTTTGTGCCAGAACTCTTGGTGATGGCAGTTTTCTTTCAGGAAAAGGAAGATATTAACACGTAGTTTGCAGATAGGAATTTAGAAGGAGCAAGAGAAGGAGGGAATACTTCCAAACTTGTTCCACAAGGCAAATATTACCCTGATAATCAGACAAAAACCAGATCAAAAAAAGGAGAAATCTATAGGCCAATATCTCTGATAAATATAGATGCAAAATTCATCAACAAAATGCTAGCAAACCAAATTCAACAGTACATTAAAAAGATCATTCATCATGATCAAGTGAGATTCATCTCAGAGATGTAAGGATGTTTCAACATATGCAGATGTATAAATGTGATACATCTCATTAACAAAATGAAGGACAAAACTATATGATCACTTCAATAGATGATGAAAAAGTATTCTAAAAATTCAACATCCCTTCATGATAAAAAATAATCTCTCTGTAAACTGGGTATAGAAGAAACATACCTCAACATAGTAAAAGCCATATATGACAAATCCACAGCTAGTATAATACTGAATAGGGATAAAGTGAAAATCTTTCCTCTAAGATCTGGAACAAAACAAGAATGATCACTTTCACCATTCTTATTCAACATAGTACTGGAAGTTACAGCCAGAGCAATGAAACAAGAGAAAAAATATAAAAGGTATCTAAATTGGAAAGGAAGAAGTCAAACTACCCTTATTTGAAGATGATATGATCATTTATTTAGAAAAACCTAATGACTCTACAGTAAAAATAAAAAAAACCTATAAGAACTGATAAAATGTTCAATAAATTGCAGATACAAAATCAACATTCAAAAATCAGTGGGATATCTATATGCCAACAGTGAACAATCTGAAAAAGAAACCAATAAAGTAATCTCATTTACAATAGCTATAAAAAATAAAAATATCTAGGACTAAACTTAACCAAAGAAGTGAAAAACTACAAAACTTGATGAAAGAAATTGAAGAGTATACACAAAAAAGGAGATATTCCATGTTCATGGATTGGAAAAATCAATATTGTTAAAATGTCCATACTACCCAAAGCAAAATGTATATGGGACTATGAAAGATTCAGAATGGTCAAAGCAATTCTCAGCTAAAAGAACAAAACTGGAAGTATCACATTACCTGA
>CAUYLG010009811.1:0-27646 GCA_963573385.1 Cacajao melanocephalus
AAAATAGTCTCTTTTACACAGTCAACTGATTATAGAAGTTAATCACATCTAAAAAAATACTTTCACAGAAAGATCTAAAGTGATTTATAGATTCAGTGCTAACCCCATCAAGCTACCATTGGCTTTCTTCACAGAATTGGATACACTGTTTCTGCTTCTATTCTTTTTCTCTATGTCTTTTGGAATGATATCCAATTTAAAACGTAGCTTTAGAATACTTGTACTTCTCTATTATTTTCCTCAACTCATCGATAAGATACTGAATTAACTTTACCATTTGCTTCCTCAGAGCCTTAGATTTTGCTGAGAAGATGTAATATTTTTAGGTCTGTCTAGACCAGAGTTTGGTTTTGTTTTTCTTGTAAGGAGTGAAATAATAAGTTTTGGGGGTACATACAGTTTCTGACCCAACTACTCCCACCTGCCATTGTTAGTGCTAAACCAGCCATAGACAACACAGAAATCGGTGGGCATAGTTTTCTTCCAATAAAATAGTATTTTCACAACAGGCAGTGGGCTGGAGTAGTTTGCTGACTATTGGTGCAAATTAGTAATATTCAATACTATATCTCTTCATTTATCTCTTCATTTTCAAAAGTCCTAATGCAGAATTTAAATCATGTATTCCTGTGATCAGCTTCCACCACATATTTCTGGTTGATCATCTTCCACCTCCTATAATTTAATTTAAAGAATTATAGAAATTTAAAGATTTTAATTAATTTCTTTAATTTAATTCTTTCACAATTCCTCTTTTTGTTTCCTGTTCTGTAGATTTCAATTCTAGAATGTTATTTGGTTTCAGTCATAAGTAAATTATTTTCCTTAGTAAGGTAAAGGTATAAAATACAACTAGATTTCTGAGAGTATGAAAGATATCTCTATGTTTTTTTACTCAAATTAAATTATGCATATGTATAGGATGATGGATTTGTTATCCTTTTCTTTGCAGATGTATTTGTCTTATTTTCTAGCTGAAATATCCAATGCTGTTGTTATAATTTTTCTTTTGCAAGTAACTTTTTTCTCTGGTGGTTTGTAATTCTTTGTCTTTAACTTTGGTATTTGATAATTTTATCAACTTTTTTTTTCAGATCAATTCTGCATGAAACTAGATCAAGTTTTTCAACATGGATCAGGTTTTGTGATTTCTTATTGTATTTATTTCTTGGTTGTGAATATTTGTAAAAATTATATTTATGAAACAATTTCCTCTTCTTTATTGTATTTATCCCTTAATTTGTAAATATTTATAAAATATGAAAAATATGAAAAAATATGAAAAAAATAAAAACGAAAATTTCCTCTTCATTTTATTTTTTATTCATTTATTGTATTTATTTCTTTTATAATCTAAGATCATAATGGAAAGATTACATAATTAGATACACTTCAAAATATGTCTATAGTGTATATCTGCTCATTATGTAATCTTCCCATCACAATCTCAGATTCAACAGCTTTTCTCCATACTTTAAGATATGTTTCCTGTTTGATTTTTATAGCCATCAAAATTCCTCAGAAGTGACCATATTATTCTTCATTTATATATTATAATTATTATTCTAAAAATTTTATTACAGATGGTCGTTCACTTACAAGGAGGTTACATCTGAATAGACTCATGGTAAGTTAAAAATATTGTAACTAGAAAGTGCATTTTCCACCTACAATATTTTCAATTTAGGATGGGTTTATCAGAATGTAACCTCATTGTATGTTGAGGATAATAGTAAATGAATATCATTTTTACACTATCATAAATTCAAAGAATTGTAAATCAAGCTATGGTACATTGCAGATTATCTGTCTTCTTTAAGGTTTTAGATTTTCTTATATGTTATTAATATAAAACATTTATTTTTTTTTGATCAAAGTATCATCAGTCTCACACATGTTTTAATCAGAAGCCCACTGTTTTTTGGATCTTGCTTTTTATAATTTTTCTGTGGTTGCTGAACAGTAGGCAGGTTATTTGTTTGCAATGAAAGGTGTTGCTTGGCCCTTTCATATCTGCCTGTCACGCAGAGGTAAGACTAACTATGAAAACAGTTTGCAAAACCTTACAGCAGCTTCCTTAAGCACAAAGATACTTTGGAGGTCATGGAAATTTTCATTTTCTTGATTGTGGTGATAGTTTTATGAGTATATATGTGTGTCGAAACCTATTAAATCGTACTCTTTAGTTACGTATCATTTATTGTATTATTTCTAAGTATTTTTAACAATATGTTGTTACAGCAGATTTTCTGCAGATAGTGTAGGATGGGAGGTTTTAGTCTTGAGTAGGAAAAGATGTGTGTGTATGTTGTATATACACCTACACATACATACATACACGCTGTTCCTTTATTTCAAAGTATCAAAATTTCAAAAGTCCTGGCAGTAATGAAGTATGGTAGAGATATGATAAAAAGTGCTGTTTCACAACAATGCAGACAGCTCCATTTGAGAAGCCCTTGTTGATGATCTTCTGTCTGATGAGGAGAGGACTTGTTAACTCACATCATTTTTTCTTGTATCAACGTGTCCAAGAACCTCTTGTACTCTTTCTGCTTTACCTTGATAATATTTCTCTCCAACTCCTAGTCATATTACTCAGTTGTATAGATTGAATTTTTTTTGTAATGTTTTAAGCAACTGAATATAATTTCTGCCTTTTCCTTTAGGTTGAATTTATATCCCTTAGCTGAGTTGTATTTTAACGCATATCCTCCAGTGCCTTGCGTATGCTAGTAGACAACTACTCCTGTCTTTAAACCAGGAATGGTGATACCTGCCTTATTAGTTCTCAAAGGCTGCTGTATAAAACAATAATAAAATTATAAGGAAAGGCTGTTTTAAAACTCTAAGACAAAATATAAATTCTGCTAGTAATTTATATAACTATTACAAAGCATTGATGTAATATGCACTACCAGACCAGATTATAAACGAAAAGACTACTATTTGCATACTGTTGGTACTAATATATTGACATGAAATATACTTCTCTCAATAGAAGTGACACTAAATGGAATCTCTTGAACAACTGAAGATATTAAATGCATTTTTAAGGGAATGACATATAATACATAAAAATTGTATTTTAAGGGTATATCATGAAGAAAATAATACAAATATATTTTGGTGGGTCACAAATGCTGTTTAAAATCTTGCTTATGCATTTTGAATCTTTCAAAGTCAAGAGAACAAGAAATGTATTTTTAAATTACATTCATTTTCCAGAAACAGGTATTACCTATCATCTTAGCTTTCTCTTGCCTGCCAAGATTTCTCACATGGCTTTTTAACAAGCCAGGAAAAGAGATCTGTTCATAGCTATCAATTTTTATTCCATAAGTCTTCACAAAGAAAATATATATTTTTCTAAGTAGTCGTAGATTTAATCCCAAATCAAATTACCATTTTCTGCAGTACCTACAAAATTGTGTGGTTTTAAAAAAAGATACAATTTCACCCACTAGAAAAAAAAATCATGTATCCCTCTGAGTCTTCTTAGTTGAAAACTTAAAATTTCTGTTAAGATTTTGTTATCCTATTTAGAGAAAAAAATTTCATGTTGAGATGTTAAATTATATAAGAAAAGACAGTGCTGGTAACTTTGCAGGAGATCAGAGACAGAAAAATTGTATTGATATTTTGATATTCTGACATAAAGAATGTGGTTATAATCTAGTACTTTCTGTCACATGATAGAGATAAGCCAATCATTAGTCAACTTTTTAAAAAATTTTACCTCAAATTTTTATTTGACCCAAAATGTTTACTAGATTAAAAAAATAAATAAAATGTACTTTCTGTTACTTATAGAGGATTGAAGATTAGGATTAAATGGAGGCAAGTTTGTGTGAAACAGCCCGTTATAGGACTACAAAGAAAAACTTTTAAAAACATTTCTACTATGTAAAATTCTTTTTTATTTTATCCAAAGTAAGTTTCACTGATCCTTTTTTTCAGGGGGAAATATATCTGTATCTATCGATTTATCTCTGCTTCTATATCTCTATCTGTGGATAAATCCAGCTATGAGAGAAAGGGCATTTCAATGGTTTTTAGTTTTTGTTTTTTTTTTTTAAGGGTCTTGCTCTGTTACCCAAGCAACACATGTGGAGGAGCACATCATGTATAACTACAGCTTCCGCCTCCTGGGATCAGGTGATTCTCACATCTCAACCTCCCAGGTAGCTGGTACTTCAGGTACCTGTCACAAGACACTGATAATTTTTTGTATGTTTGTAGAGGTGGAGTTTCCTCATGTTGCCCAGGCTGGTCTTAAGTGATCTGCCAGCCTCGATCTCCCAATGTCCTGGGATTAAACCGTGTTACTGTTTCTAGGCCAATTTTGTTTTTCTTCCTTCCTTTTTTTTTTGTTCTATACAGAATTATCTTTTATTCTTTCTTTCACTTGACAAATATTGTAGTTATTTAACATACTTTGGGTAACATCATTCTATTTTAAATATTGTAAAAGTTTTAAACTCTCTTCTGGCATTTTGATTTTAGGTTATTGGATACATCAGAATTTTTCTCCAATTCCTACCAATGTTGAGAAAATTTAGACTGTAAATCCTCAAGAATGGTTTATTAGTTTGTCCTCATGCTGCTAATAAAAACATACCAGGGATTGGATAATTTACAAAGGAAAGAGGTTTAACTGAGTCACAATTCCACATGGCTGGGGAGGCCTCACAATCATGGTGGAAAGCGAAGGGGAAGCAAGGCACTTCTTACATGGAAACAGGCAAAAGAGAGCTTGTACAGGGGAACTCCCATTTATAAAACTCTCAGGCCTCCTGAGACTTATTCACTGTCATGAGAACAGTATGGGGGAAACTGCCCCCATGATTCAATTAAAATTGTCCCCTGCCCTTGACATGTGGGGGTTATTACAATTCAATTTGAGATTTGAGTGGAGATACAGACAAACTGTATCAAGTGGAATAGTTTGGAATAAGTGGTATAATAAGCAAATTTAAAAAAGAAAAAACTACAGCAGATGATTAGAGTTGGAAATAATGTGAACTCTATATAAATTGTAGTCAGGGATTAATATGCCAGAAGGACATACATTTTTGATATATCATTTTCTATTCATACTTTTGAATTCTCTCTCAGCATGTGATTATGCATATATGTGTAAGGGTATATGTGTGTATGTATGCATACCTTGCATATATGTGGGTATATACATATTCATATTGGCTACAAAGGAAACTATTACGTATATTTAAAATATTTTGAATAAAGTACTTTTAAACATTTCATTTTCAACATTTTGAAGCATGTCAAAATTCATAATGGGATAATTGCAGAGGAGCCTCCAGACCAAGGTGTATTGGGATGGGAAGGGCTCCTAAACATATCCTAATACTATTTTGGTATGTATAGTATAATACAGATATCTTTACTACATAGATTTGTTGCCTCCACTTTAAAACTGTGTCTATATGTTATCTGTCTCAAAAATGTTGACAGTTCCTTATTGATAAGCTATGAGAAATGAAGATGTGAATAATATCCTTTATTATACCAGGATTTTGTTAAGATGCTGCATGCTTAGGATTTCCATAGCTAAGAGTTTGGTGAGGCAAGAATGCCTTATACAAAAGTTTTTCCCTATCCTAGAACAAAAATTAAAAATGAAACAAGCAAATTCTCTTGTGTTGAAAATTGCTTGTGAATCCAGTACTTTAGGTACTTGCTTGGGTCACATTGCACAGTCATCCCTTAATATTCATGGAAGAGTAGTTCCAGGAGCTTCACAAATGTCAACATTTGTGGATGCTCAAGTTCTTGAAATAAAGTGGTGTGATATTTGAATATAACCTATGCACGACTGACTGTATAGCTTAAATCATCTCTAGATTACTTATAATACCTAATACAATGTAAGTACCATGAACATAGTTATTATACCGTATTGTTTAGGGAATAATGACAAGATGAAAAAGTCCATACGTATTCAGTACAGATGCAATTTTTTAATGAATATTTTTCTATCCAAGATTGAATTAATTGATGTGGAACCCATGGATATGGAGGATCAACCCATGAATATGAAGAACTAAGGCACATAACAAAATTGTACACTAGATTAAGTCTCACCTTACAAGTTTTTGGAGTCTTTAGCATTAGTGGCTATGGAATAAATTCTAATGAGGTGTTCATAATTTTGTATTTCTTGAAGACCTTTACTTATGTTTTTAACTTTGTGGGTTTTTGTTTGTTTTTTTTGCTAATGTGTGCTCTAGATTGAGGGTTATTGAACTTTAACAACAACAAAACAAAATAAAGGTATTCATTGGCAGATGTTAAAGCATCAGGATTGTATCTAATTGGGAATTTGGTATACCCTATCATTTGTTTATCCTTTTTTAAATCTTCCTTGGCATTCTCAGTTTTGTTTTGTTGTTTTGTTTATATAAAAATAATATTGGTGTTTTTTTGTACCTAATATTATGGGACTTATACATCACATTGCACAGGTTTCTTACCCCTAACATCATAGCCTATCTCTGACTGAATTAGTAAAGGCAGTTTCCACGTGAACTTACAACTAATACAGTAATTATCACTTTTGCCAATATATGTTCTTGTTTACATATGAATGTTAGCTAAAACACCTTTGATTATTGCCAACATTAACCCATTAAATATGTATTTGACTCTTAACAGTCAAAATAGAATTAGAGTTTCAAGGCATTTTCAGAATCTTCTCATCCACTGATATTATATATCAATATCCTAAAGCCTGTGTATTTTAGCCAGAAAAAGTCCAATTTAGGTAGCCATTGAGAAAACATGTTTTTTTCATGTGTTTCTGTGGCTTAAAAACTGGGAATAAGCCTTTGTTATCTTCTGATTTTCTTATTTCACTGTGGAGAATCTTGTAGACTCCAGAACTCAATAAATCATTATACATTGTCTCATTCATGGCCACTTAGTAGCAGAAATCTTGTCTCAATGTTTGGGCATAAAAATAGTAAAATAAAAATTGTTAAGATTCTCACAGAGCTAATTGAATATTGACATATTGCATAGCACGCAGCAAAGAAATATGTTTATTTTTTGAAGAAATTGGTATTTTATTCTGTTTCCGTTTTAAATGTATAAACATAACCATTTCTGTGCATTATTGTTGCTAACAGCCGAATATATATTTATTGAAGCAAACTCATTTTTCACTCCACTATTTGAAATTAAATTAAAAATTTACTTATACAGCATTCAAGTGTACCTTATGTGCAGAGCAACACTCAGGGATCAGTTTTTTACAAATTAAGAGAGGGTCCTTAAATATTTGTACAGTGTAAAATGTCCATTGGCTGTTAAATTATGTTTATCTTGAAAATAAAGGATTATCTAAAGACCTGAACCAGCAGTAAGAATTGTGTAAGTGTAATTATAATTTCCTTCTACTTTTTTAGTTTTACTAACTACAAACTTCATTGACTTTATACATCCATATGACATCATTTTTCTTCAAATTTTGAGGCATTGTGAGTCTGTGTCACTGTGTGTGCAAATGCGCACATAATTGCCACAAAGGAAGCTACCAAGCATCCAAGCATATTTAAAAGATTTTGTATAAAGCACTTTTAAACATAAATCCAAAAATATGTGGCTGTCACGACTGGTTATTACAACACAAATCATGTGTTGGCCTATAGCTGTTGAAATCCCTAGCTGCTGAATGTCCTAGAAATTAAATTATATTTTTCCTTTCCTGCACTCTGTGGAATTTGAGGCTGATCTCTGAGGTTAAATCACTTTTTTGACCTCAAAGATCTTTCAAGAAGTATTCATAAGAAGCTGTCTCTGGAGCCTTCCACTTTATAGTAACAAATGATATGAACTGTGTACCTAGTAAAAAAAAAATAGCAAGTAAAGGTTTAGCTAATAGAATCTAACATCAGGTGAATGAGATTTTTATTTTGCCACATATTTGTTCTTTGTTCATTTTCGTATCTATAGCAATTATTTTCCCAAAATCAAATAATATTCTGTATCACATTAATACCTTCAAAAGATGTATGATTTTACTTAAGGTAATAACCAGAGATATTAGGGGAAACATCTCTCTCCCACCTGTGACTTTTATGAAAATAGATTTTCTTTGAATACAAAAAAGTTCGAGTTGTAACTTTCACTTCCTTAGACAAAGATGCCCTGAGTTATCTGGTAAGTCCACAATAGTAATTACATTTCTTAACTGGTAAAAATTATTAGTAATTTGTCAAGAGTTCTGGATATAGGGTAAATTTGTTTCTTTTGTTTTCTTAGATTGCTGTGAGAAGGAGCCATGTAAGTAAGTATTCTCTACAAATAATTTTTTTAATTAAAATTTATGGAGTTTAGTGAAGATATTCTTTCTCACATTAGATGATTTTTAACCTTAAAATCTATTTTATCAATAATGTGTAGGTGATACTTGGATTGTCTATTCATTTTTTTATTACTTATTAAAGAATAGTTGAGGAAATGGTTTACTTCCTTTTTTTAAATTATACTTTAAGTTCTGGGATGCATGTACAGAATGTGCAGGTTTGTTACATAGGTATACACGTGCCATGGTGGTTTGCTGCACCCATCAATCCATCACCTACATTATTAGGTATTTCCTCTAATGCGATCCCTCCCTAGCCCCCCACCACCTGATAGGCCTCCATGTGTGATGCTACTCTCCCTGTGTCCATATGTTCTCATTGTTCAGCACCCACTTATGAGTGAAAACATATGGTGTTTGGTTTTCTATTCCTGTGTTAGTTTGCTGAGAATAATGGTTTCCAGTTTAATTCATGTCCCTGCAGAGGGCATGAACTCATCCTTTTTATGGCTGCATAGTATTCCATTGTGTATATGTGACACATTTTCTGTATCCAGTTTATCATTGATGGGCATTTGGGTTGGTTTCAAGTCTTTGCGATTGTGAATAGTGCTGCACTAAACATATATGTGCATGTGTCTTCATAGTAGAATGATTTGTAATCCTTTGGGTATATACCCCTAATGGAATTGCTGGGTCAAATGTTATTTCTGGTCCTAGATCCTTGAGGAATCACCACATTGTCTTCCACAATGGTTGAACTAATTTACACTCCCACCAACAGTGTAAAGGTTTTCCAATTTCACCACATCCTCGCCAGCATCTATTATTTCCTGACTTTTTAATGAATGCCATTCTAACTGGCATGAGATGGTATCACATTGTGGCTTTGACTTGCATTTCTTTCATGAGAAGTGATGATGAGCTTTCTTTCAGGTTTGTTGGCCACATAAATGTCTTCTTTTGAGAAACGTCTGTTCATATATTTCACCCACTTTTTGATGGGGCTGTGATTTTTTTTGAAAATTTAAGTTCCGTGTAGATTCTGGATATTAGGCCTCACATAGATAGATTGCAAAATTTTCTCGCATTCTGTAGGTGGCCTTTTTGATGATAGTTTCTTTTACTGTGTAGAAGCTCTTTAGTTTAATTGGATCCCATTTGTTAATTGTGACTGTTGCTGCAATTGCTTATGGTGTTTTAGTCATGAATTCTTTGGCCATGCATATGTCCTGAATGGTATTTATATAATTAAAAGATTTTAAAGAATATATAGATAATTAAGTAAAATTTTATTATTATGATAAGTGCAGTGTTTGCCCTGGTGAATAGGAAGTAAATGGAACAGAAGAGAGGCCTCAGAAATAACACATTTACTCGATATTTAAAATTAAAAATAAGGATTCAAATAAAAACACAAGCTATATGGTAAGAATGATTTTATCATGCTGATTTTGATTGCCATAAAGCATTACACTAACAATATTACTACCACTGCTACTAATACTAAGTAAACAAAAAGAGATATTTAATTGGGTCTGTTTCTTAATGGTGATATGGTATTTTGTTATCCACCACCACTCAGTTGGGTTATTAAATATCACTTTGTCTAGCTGGCCTTCCAAAATTATTTATCAATCTAATCATTTTAGCTTCGTTCATAATATATTACTGAGGCTCAGAGTTTTCCTAAAAGAGCACCAAAATTTGGTTTTAATTCTCTCCCAACTGTGTGAAAACCTCAGTCAGAATAGGAATTTATATTGATTTCCCCTTAATGAGGGAGTAAAATAGGATACAGAAACGTCTTAGCATGCCCATCCTATGATGATACTCCCTGAAAGACCTCCTGTGTCCACAAGGCCTCCTCAGTGCATTTTGGAGTTTTTGTCCTGATAATCAATGTTCTGCTCTTGAGGCTGGTGTTCATATTTAGTTCTTGGGCTGTTATACACCTCTCAGTTTGGATTCCTTATGTGAAAAACACAGAAATTTTGGGTTTGGAGATTATAACTCAACATTGCTGTCTAATTTATCTTCCACTTAGAGATATCAAAAATTTCAATTTATGTGTTTTCTGTGTTTTACACCTGAATTGATAGTGACTTATGGAAACTGAGATGAGACTATGGGGCCATACTTGTTTTGCTCACTATGTAAAACTAAGAAAGTATTCATTGGTGTTTAATCATTGCTGAAGCATACTAATGTTTTGCACAGGTTGATTGTAATCAAAATAGCTTATAATAGGAAAGTAATGACTTAGCAGATAGTTTAACTGCTTTGATTATAGGAAACAATGTCCCTTAGAAAGAAGTTAAGATTATATCTAAACCTATATGAAGGAGTGTGATAGGATATTAAAATGGAAGATTGAGCTGAAACAAAAATTACGTATTTAGAAGTGAATAGATACCATAAAATATGTCAATATATTTTATTAAAACTTCTGAAGCTAGGCTAGGCTGAATTACAGAATATAACAGCAACGATTTCAGTTTCCCTTGCTTTTAGGCATAGCCAGATAAACAGGTTTTAGTAAACGGGATGAATCAATAACTGGAATTGTGTAGCTTCTGGAAAGTGTTCTTAGTGGGAGATGACTCTTTTTTTCCTTCTCATTGCTGGATTTTCTGATTCTCACCCTGTAGACTTTTCATGTGGTCTGAAGGCTGTCATGCATTTTGTGGGTGTTATACTGGTGGCCAGTTCCATATGCAGATGTCATTATTATTCCAGCCAATGAGGGCTATGTTTACGTAGATGATGGAATAGAGAGCTGGAAGAAACACAGATCTTTAATGAACCATTGATCTTGACCAGGTACCTTGTGACATATTACAAGAGATAATATCACATAATAAGCCCCAACTTCATTTTGCTGGGGCATTGAGGTAGTTACTACATTTCCTTCCAGCTGGGGTGCCTTTGGAAACCCTATCAGTTTATCTCTGTCACTTTCTGCCTCTGCTTTTCTCTGACTCTTTTCTTTTCCTTTCAGAATTCTTTGGTTCTAAATCACACTTAGGGATTTCCTTATTCTGGCCATATTTTCTGAACTCCCCCTTCCCAGATTCTGTGGTTAAAATAAATAATCGGGAATGTTTTGGAAACATTTCCCGACAATTATTGTTGCCATTTTATATCCCCCAGGGTTCATTTACTTATTGGAAACTTATTTAATAAGCTAATTTTAGTGAAATTATTATTAACTGTTATTGGACAACTATACATTAGTTTCTAGATAACATTATAATGCTGCTTTAGTCTTTATATTCATTAAAAATAAAAGATTAGTGTGAACATTTTAGACTATGGGCTTATTAGCAGACAGAATTAAATAACCTCTTAATTTTTTTACAAAGAGGTGGTTATCTCTTCTGCCCATCTGTATGTCCAGAACTGCTATAAAATAGGTGCAAATTAATAAATTTACAATATGAATTATCTTGCAAATGTGTATATACACAAACACATAAATTGACCTTCACCTCAGGACAGATCCATTACTCTGTAAGTATTGAATTCTCATACTTCCTGTATACAGTGTTGACTGTTATTGGGGAAAAAGTCAAAGAGAACAGATCCTTGTTTGGCAAACTAGATGACAGGAAGAATACTCAGTTCATTGTGACAAAGTAGGCAATTGTAAGATAAATAGCTCCTAGCAATGCTTTGGAAGGGAAATTTTCCTTAGATGGCTCTATAGAAACTCTGTGAACAAGTTGTTATATCTTTTACAAATCTGCCAGCTACTTTTTATGAGCTTCAGTTGCTCTTTATGACTGTAATAGAAGGAGAGTAGAAGCCATGTGTATATCCCGTGGTCCCCGAAGCAAGCATCCTTACAAAGAAAATGTAATGAGATCTTTGGATGTTCTTTTCCTTCAGCTGCTGGATGCTCTCTTAACTCTTGTTTTGACATCATTTTTTTGTGCCTATAATAATAAAGTATGTGTGAAATATGTGACAGATTTCAGTATTGTTAATCTAATAATTGGCAACATAGTATATCCACTATCAAGAAAGAATAAACAAATCAATAAGAAAATGAAATTTTTAAATAATCCATTCCATTTGATAGACACCTTGTCATTTAGATATGTATTTGTTAACAGTGCAATCTTAAATATCTTCCACCTTTAAGCATAAATTCTATATAATTTTTAAAGGACAGATAAAACACCATCTATATAAAAATATCAACTCAAATTTTATAAGTGATAGATTTGTAAAATTTGTACCTTACTTAAATTCTACATCAATGTAGATATTCTCATAATTTTAACCTCCATAGACTTTTTACCAAACTATAGTTTGCCATTAAAAAAGTAGATATAATTTCAAAAAATTTTATTAATGTCCTTCATAGTTACTATGTGTCATAATACATTGTTTAAATAACATGTAGGAACGATGTCTTTTGGGGTTTAATTCCAAAAATTGGCATGGTTAGTTTAAAACTTTTTATATTTTAGGGACAAAGTATCTTAATTTACTAATATTTATTTCTTTGACATCTTGAAAGCCACAGCTACATTATCTTCTTATAATTTGTTGACCTGTAGAAATTTATGATTTAAATTTTGAACTCTGTCAAAATATATTTTAACCTTATTTTTCTTCATTTCAGTTTTCTGATTTTCTGTTTACGTGTTTCCTTGGTTTTACTTTTTAAAATCCTAGCAAACATAGTAGTCTGCATTTCTATGTCATGGCAAACTGTTTCTGAATAATGTTTTGGTGTAATGCAAATAAAGATGTTAAGAATTCAGTGCATCTTACTCAAAGCTATTTCTTTCTCTTCTGAGGTCAGTGCCATGGTGTTTATTTCTCTCTACCTATGTCTTCATTTTTCATAAAAAAACCTAAACATGACAATTGATATAAAGGTAACTCTATAGCATCCTGGTCTCCCTTGCTACTGAACTACTTTCAGTTTGAACCATGCATTATACTTCAACATCATTAAACAACTTTTAAATCCTCATAGAAACGTTTTGCCTCCTTGCTCACCTTTCCTACGTTTATTTACTTCTCTTTGTGTTACATAGTTTTAAGATTTAATTTTGGCATCATTTTTTTCACTAAAGATGTGACTTCATTTCGAGCACAGTGTCTTGAGCAGATTGAATATTTTATCTCGTTGCTCTTATGTCTATACAATTAGTGCTGTCACGTTATTGGACACATAAGTATTGACCCAACTCACCCTATATCACCTTTGCCAAAAATAAACAGCATTTAGTTTGTTTTTTTGCCTTTTCATTATCTGTTCATTTTACATAAAAGCCCTTTTCATTCTCTACACTTTTGTCTTATTTATCATTCAGATCTTCTCCATCAACTCTTCATCAATTTCCAAGATTTTTCTCTTTATTTTTCTGTACTACTACAGTCATTACTGGTAATGCTTTTCATCTGGCAATCTGAATGTTCTTCATGTTGTCATTAGTCTTGCTAGTTGCTTAAAAACGTGTCCAGTATCCTCAACTAGACTGAAAACCCTGAAGAAAGAACTGGCTCTTAACTAAGTTCATGGCTGATCTGGGAATGTTCTTATGTAAACCTATGAATCTTTTGAAATTATAGGTAAGACGGTATATTTATGTACATTTCTATGTATATATATATATTTTTTCAAAAACAGTGGCTAAAAGTCTTTGTCAATATAACGAAGGCACTCATATCTAAAATCCACTGATCTAAAATAATAATCATAATTTGTACTTTTATTTCTTCCATAAGGCATATAAGTCAAAATACTTAAAAAGTATTTGTAATTAATTCCCCAAACCTTAGGCTCCTAGTTGGAACTCCTGGAGTGATACTCCCTAGAAGTGTGGAAAAAATAGCTAGACAAAACTAATAAATAAATGCAATGAAGCTCTAAGTTGGCTCAAATCCATACTGGTACTGTCTCTTATAAGGGTTGTGTTGCTTATATTATTTTTTAAAGAATACTTTTACACATTTTCTCATGAAATTACAGATAATTTTGCAAAATATATATGTATATTTTAAGGAATACTTGTAAAGAGAATATCCACGTAAATACCATGAAGCTCAAGATCTGGATAACTGCCTACAAATCAGAAGCTTCCTGGAAGTCCCTCCATATGTAAATATTCTTCTTTTCTCCTAGAGATTTTATTCTTTCCAAATCTAGATATATTAACATATAAACATTAAGATATGCCATGATTGCTGAAAGATTCCTGTTAGTAAAAAACTATCCATGCCCCTGTCATGTTTCTGCATGTTATTCATTCAGAATCATAAACTCCATTTTTTCCAACTATTTTTAAAGCTGTTTGTGATTGTATTAATAAACATCCAATGTAAAATTTATCATTCTATATAATAAAGATAATGTCCCCTTCTCAGGCAAGAGTTAGACAGGCTAACCTTTGCTCAGTATAAAGTATGTACTACCCAAGCCAGGATTCTTGAAACTGTGGCAGGCAAACTGGAGAGCCGACATGTAAAAAAAAAATTCAGACCCTTCAGAGTTCTTGGCAATCCTACCTTATAAAGATATTACGTCTCCACAGATTTTATGTGTATGCAGTATAATTCCAGTCATAAAATATTTTTGTTGCACTTGACAAATGTATTCATATATTGTATGCATATAAATGCAAAGAGAGTCTATTAGGCAGAATATTTCTGAAGAAAAATAAGGTGGAAGGAGATAACCTATAAGATATAATAACTTTTTATACAGCTAAAGTGATTAAGAAAATGTGGAATTGGCACAAACATTTGGAAAACGATGTTGGAACAGAAAAGAGAGCCACAAAATAGATCTATACTTATATGAACCCTTGATATATGGGAGATATGTTGTGGTAGATAAATAAGGAAAGAACAGATATTTTAATAAATTGAGACACCATATTGTCATATCAATATAAAAATTGAATTCCTATACCATATCATTTCCAAAGATTAATTCCATACTTATTTGAGAAAAATATAAAGATTTTAAACAGTTGTATATCATGAACGTCTTTGGAGTTGGAAAGAGTTTTTAAACGAGATGAAAAACAAAAATGATGAGGGAAAATATTTCTAAGTATAAATGTATATATAATATTTTAGACAGAATTCAAGACTGGTATTTTCAAAATTGATTATAGCAAGTGTTATTATACCATGTAGAAATGAAAGTCTTCTACTTCGCTGTAGAGAGTGTACAATGGCTCAGTGACTTTGGCAAACAGTTCGGCAATGTTGATGATCCATATAGGGTATGACCCATCAATTCCAGATTGGTACTCTGAATAATCTTTAGTCTTTGCACAGATGCATCAAGGTGTTAGAAATGTTTATGACAAATTTTTTATGAATATACCTCAAGCTATAAATGACTCAATGACTATCAGCAGTAGGATGGAAAATAAACTGTAGTACAGCAATACTTTCTAGCAATGGAACTAAGTGAAATATGGCTACATGCAACATAGATGTATCTCAAAACATGTTTAAGAAGCCAGTGCAGAAAAAAGGGAAACGGACAAGTTATCTATATAAACCAAAACTTACTGACAACTAATGCTGTTATACGTGTATATGAGATAAAATGATCATGAATATGCTGTTAAACCTTGCAGTCAATGGCCAAAGCATTTAGCTCATAGTCAAATAGAAATGGCATTGGTGTGCATCTTTGTTTCTGACCTGAGGAAAAAATTTTATTTCCAGGTAAATATATTTGCTATTGGAGGTAAGTATTTTCATATTGTGGAAGTTTCACTCTTATTGCTTATTGGCTAAGAGCATTTTCTGTATTAATACATACTGCAGTTAATCAAAAGCTTTTCCTGCATTTATTGTGACATATATTTTCCTATTCAGCATCTGAGATGAATTACAGTATTTGATTTTCTAGTGTAAAACTGAGTTGGATTTAAACCAAGGAAGCTATAATGTATGTTTTATCAGTTTCATAACATTTTGCTTAATATTTCCACTGTGTTCTTGAATTACCTATAATTTTTCCTGCATTGTCATCTCAGTTATTGGTAGAAAGGTTATGTTAGCATCATAAAATGAATTGTGACATATTTTCTGTTTTGCCAATACTCTGCAAGAGTTGATATGATAGATGTATTGCTTTTCCTTTAGCATTATTAGAGTTTGCAGTGCAAATCATATAGGCCTGTAATTTCTTTGGTGGCAAATATTTTTTATATTTCTGTCATTGTATTAATATAATTGTTTTATAGTTGAATTATTATTTGCATCATGAATCATTAAATAGCCCATATTTGTATATTTTTGATATTACAAGGGTAAGGAGTTGAATTATTTTATAATTGAATTAATATATAATAATTGTAAGATTTTATATATTTTCTATTTCATCTTATCTTTATTTAAAGCTAGGTTTTTATTTCATTAATAAAATATAATTCATAATATGTTTTCTTTTTGGCAGAATCTGTTGCTAATGGCCCACTGTCATCCTCATTTCAGTTCTATGCGTCTTCTACCAACTAACCATGATCAGCCTTCCAACAAAGGTATCGTTTTGTCACTTGAAAATAACAGTATTTTAAATGATTTATTTATGCATAGTTTTAGATTCATTACATTATGCCGTACTCTACATTATTTTATTTTTCTTTTAAATTTTACTTTGAACTTTTTCTGGCATTTCAATTCAGATTCTATTTAACATATTGATTTTCAGTCTTTCTCTTTTGTAACACACACATGAGATGCCACAGGTTTGTTAGGTCTGGATTTGGTTATGTTACAGTGTTTAGCTATCATTTAAAAATATTTTTAAATTTCCATTATGATTTCCTCTACGACCTATTTTCTATTTAGAAGAATGATGAATATCACAACACCTGAAGGCCTTATCTAGACATCAGCATAATTATTTTTCGTTTCCTACAATTACTGCATACATTTTTTTTTATTATACTTTAAGTTCTGGGGTACATGTGCAGATCCTGTAGGTTTGTTACATAGGTACTGTTTACATTTTTAATCCTTGGAAGATAGTTGAAATTGCATAATGAACCATTAAATAATCAATATTTGTAAATTTGGTGTATTATTGGTGTAACAGGTAGTGATATTTTCTTATGTTTTATTGGATCTGTTAAAAATGTTTCATTATAATTATGAATTTGCATCTCTTTCTAGTTCTATAATTTTAATGTTTATGTATTGAAGTGGAATTAATATTTTGCTAGCATATTTAATTACTATTTTGTTTAATATTACCACTGTGTTCTTGAATTAGTTACCTATAATTTTTCCCTGCACTGTCATGTCAGTTACAGCTAAAAAGGTTATGTTAGCATCATAAAATGAACTGTGATGTATTTTCTGTTTTGTTTATACTCTGCAAAAGTTTCTAAGATAGGTGTGTTCTTAATATTAATTTATAGATTGATACAAATATCAATGGATGTTAGTATTAATCAAAACTAATTTTCTATTCAAATATTAATATAAATATAAATACATTAATTATGGTATATAAATAGCAGTATTTAATATGATAGGACAATTTGGAATTATTCTATATTTTATATATACCTTTCTTAAATTTTAAGTTCTGTGGTACATGTGCAGAACATACAGGTTTGTTATATAAGTGTACACATTCCATGATGGTTTGCTGCATCCATCACCTGGTCATCTACATTAGATATTTCTCATAATGCTATCCCCTCCTCACCCCTGACAGCCCCAGTGTATGATGTTACCCTCCCTATGTTAATGTGTTCTCATTGTTCAACACCCACTTATCAGTGAGAACATATGGTGTTTGGTTTTCTGTTCTTGTGTCAGTTTGCTGAGAATGATGGTTTCCAGCTTCATCCATGTCCTGCAAAGGACATGAACTCATCCATTTTTATGTCTGCATAGTATTCCATGGTGTATGTGTGCCACATTTTCTTTATCCAGTCTATCATCAATGGGCATGTGGGCTGGTTCCAAGTCTTTGCTATTGTGAACAGTGCCACAATAAACATAACTGTGCATGTGCCTTTATAATAGAATGATTTAGAATCCTTTAGGTATATACCCAAGAAATGGGATTGCTGGGTCAAATGGTATGTCTAATTCTAGATTTTTGAGGAATTGCCACACTGTCTTCCACAATAGTTGAACTAATTTATATTCTCACCAACAGTATAAAAGCATTCCTATTTCTTTACATCCTCTCCAGTATCTGTCTCCTGATTTTTTAATGTTCACCACTTTAACCAGCATGAAACAGTATCTCAGTATGGTTTGATTCACATTTCTCTAATGACCAGTGATGATGAGCTTGTTTCATGTATGTTTTGGCTGCATAAATGTCTTCTTTTGAGAAGTGTCTGTTCATATCCTTTGCCCACTTTTCGATGGATTTTTTTTCTTGTAAATTTGTGAAGTTCTTTGTAGATTCTGGATATTAGCCCTTTGTCAGATGGGTAGACTGCAAACATTTTTTCCCATTCTGTTGGTTGTCGGTTCACTCTAATGACAGTTTCTTTGCTGTGCAGAAGCTCTTTAGTTTAATTAGATTCTATTTGTCTATTTTGGCTTTTGTTGCCATTGCTTTTGGTGTTTTAGTCATGAAGTCCTTGCCCATGCCTATGTCCTGAATGGCATTGCCTAGGTTTTCTTCTAGGGTTTTTATGGTGTTAGGTCTTATGTTTAAATCTTTAATCCATCTGGAGTTAATTTTTGTATAAGGTGTAAGAAAGGGATCCAGTTTTCCCAACACCATTTAATAAATAGATAATTCTTTCCCCATTGCTCTTTTTTCTCAGGTTTGTCAAAAATCAGATGGTTGTAGATGTGTGGCATTATTTCTGAGGTCTCTGTTCTGTTCCATTGTTCTGTATCTTTGTTTTGGTTCCAGTACCATGCTCTTTTGATTCCTATAGCCTTGTAGTATAGTTTGAAGTCAGGTAGTGTGATGCCTTTAGTGCTTTTCTTTTTTCTTTTTTTTTTTTTTGGCACTTAATATTGTCTTGGCTATGCAGGCTCCCCAACCTAGCAAGGCAGGGCAACATTCAAATTCAGGAAATACAGAGAACACCACAAAGATATTCCTTGGGAAATGCCACCCTCAAGACTCATAATTGTCAGATTCATCAGGGCTGAAATGAAGAAAAAAATGCTAAGGGCAGCCAGAGAGAAAGGTAGACTTACCCACAAAGGAAAGCACATCAGACTCACAGAGGATCTCTTGGCAGAAATCCTACAAGCCAAAGGAGAGTGGGGGCCAATATTCAACATCCCTAAAGAAAAGAATTTTCAACTTACAATTTCAAATCCAGCCAAACTAAGCTTCATAAGTGAGGGAAAAATAAAATCCTTTACAGACAAGCAACTGCTGAGAAATTTCATCACCACCAGGCCTGCCTTACAAGAGCTCCTGAAGGAATCACTAAACATGGAAAGGAACAACCAGTACCAGCCACTGAAAAAAAGAACCAAATGGTAAACATCATGGACACAATGAAGAAACTGCATCAACATACAGAACAACCAGCTACCATCAAAATGGCAGGACCCTTATATGTCAATGGGCTAAATGCTCCAATCAAAAGACACAGACAGACTGGCAAATTGGATAAAGAGTCAAGACCTTTTGCTGTGCTGTATTCAGGAGACCCAGCTCACCTGCAAAGACACACATGGGCTCAAAATAAAGGCATGGATGAGGATTTACCAAGCAAATAGAGCGCAAAAAAACAGCAGGAGTTACAATCCTAGTCTCTGATAAAACAGATTTTAAACCAACAAAGATCAAAAGAGACAAAGAAGGGTATTATATAATGGTAAAGGGATCAATGCAACAAGAAGAGCTAACTATCCTAAAGATAAATGCACCCAATACAGGAGCACCCAGATACATAAAGCAAGTTCTTAATGACTTAAAAAGAGACTTAGACTCCCATGTATTACTAATGGGAGGCTTTAACATACCACTGTCAATACTAGACAGATTAAGAGACAGAAAATTTACAAGGATATTCAGGACCTGAACTCAGATCTGGACCAAGCGGACCTAACAGACATCTACAGAACTCTCCACCCCAAATCCACAGATTATATATTCTTTTCAGAACCACATCACACTTATTCTAAAATTGACCACATAATTGGAAGTAAAACACTCCTCAGCAAATGCAAAAGAAAGAATGGAAATCATAACAGTCTCTCAGAACACAGTGCAATCAAATTAGAACTCAGGATTAAGAAACTCACTCAAAACTGCACAACTGCATGCAAACTGAACAGCCTGCTCCTGAATGATGACTGGATAAATAATGAAGACAGAAATAAAGATGTTCTTCAAAACCAATGAGAACAAAGACACAATGTACCAGAATCTCTGTGACGCATTTAAAGCAGTGTCTAGAGGGAAATTTATAGCACTAAATGGCCACAAGAGAAATGAGGAAAGATCTAAAATCAACACTTTAATGATTAGAGGAACAAGATCAAACAAATTCAAAAGCTAGTAGAAGACAAGAAGTAACTAAGATCAGAGCAGAACTGAAGGAGATAGAGACATTAAAAAAAAACTTCCAAAAAATCAATAAATCCAGGAGCTGGTTTTTTGAAAAGATTAAGAAAATAGACCATTAGCCAGACTAACAAAGAAGAAAAGAGAAAAGAATCAGAGGCAAGAAAAAATGATAAAGGGGATATCACCACCGATCCCACAGAAATATAAACTACCATCAGAGATTACTACAAACACCTCTATGCAAATAAACTAGTAAATCTAGAAGAAATGAATACATTCCTGAACACTTATACTCTCCCAAGACTAAACCAGGAAGAAGTTGAATCCCTAAATAGACCAATAACAAGGTCTGAAATTGAGGCAGCACTTAATAGCCTGCCAAACAAAAGAAGTCCAGGTCCAGATGGGTTCACAGCCAAATTCTACCAGAGGCACAAAGAGGAGCTGGTACCATTCCTTCTGAAACGGTTCCAAACAATACAAAAAGAGTGAATATTCCCTAACTTATTTTTATGAGAACATCATTCTGATAAAACCTGACAGAGACACAACTGAAAGAGAAAACTTCAGGCCAATATCCATGATAAACACTGATGCAAAAATTATCATTAAAATACTGGCAAACTGAATCCAACAACACATCAAAAAGCTTATCCATCACAATCAGGTCGGCTTCATCTCTGGGATGCAAGTTTTGTTCAACATATGCAAATCTATAAACCTAATGCATTACAAACAGAACCAAAGACAAAAACCATATGATTATCTGAATTGATGCAGAGAAGGCCTTCTATAAAATTCAACAGCCCTTTATGCTAAAAACTCTCAATAAACTAGGTATTGATGGAAAATATCTCAATAACTATTTATGACAAACCCACAGACAATATCATACTGAATGGACAATAACTGGAAGCATTCCCTTTGAAAACTGGCACAAGACAAGGATGCCCTCTCCAACCACTCCTATTCAGCATAGTATTGGAAGTTCTGGCCAGGGCAATCAGGCTAGAAAAAGAAATAAAGGATATACAATTAGGAAAAGAAGTCAAATTGTCTTATTTGCAGACAACATGATTGTGTATATTTCGAAGACCCCATCGTCTCAGCCCAAAATCTCCTTAAGCTGATAAGGAACTTCAGCAAAGTCTCAGGATACAAAAATCAATGTGCAAAAATCACAAGCTTTCTCATACACCAGTAACAGAGAGCCAAATCATGAGTGAACTCTCATTTACAATTGCTACAAAGATAATTAAATACCTAGGAATACAACTTATAAGGGATATGAGGGACCTCTTCAAGGAGAGCTACAAATCCTTGCTAAAGGAAATAAGAGAAGACACAAACAGATGGAGAAACATTCCATGCTCGTGGTCAGGAAGAATCAGTATCATGAAAATGGTCATACTGCCCAAAGTAATTTACAGATTCAATGCTACCCCTATCAAGCTACCATTGACTTTCTTTATAGAATTGGAAAAAGGCACCTTAAACTTCATATGAAATTATTCTATATTTTATTACTAAAATGTTACCCTCTTTAATTTAGTTGTTTAATGTCTCACTTGTTTGTTCACAATATAGCTTGTCTGTTCTAACATCTGGAGGCAGAAAGACTTGCATAAGGCATCCATATCTGTTTAGTTTTTTCTAGCTTGAAATACAGTCAGAGTAGAAAAAGGGTAGACATTTTTCAAGAATATTAAAAAGTGACTTAAAAGTCCACAACATCTAGGAGCAAAATACTATGATTATGACATAGCATAGATAGTCTAAGGAGTAAGAAGAAAAGAGAAGATGTGAATTGAGTTTTTTTTCAGAAAATTATGGCTTCAAATGTGCTTTTCTATACTGGAGAAATTGGAAAGCAATGTTCATGTCCTGGAGATGACAAAGGCCAAAAAATGACTTACATTTTCATCACTGACTGATCTATAAGTTCAGTGTAAGCAGGAAGTAAAAGCTGAGGCTGAGGCAGAGTTACAAATGGCCTCATTAAGTGTTGAAGGAGTGCTCTGGCATTGGGTCAATTCTCAAAGATTGGAACGAGTGTTATTTGTCAAATACTATTTTGTTTAAGCTCCTCACGTTAAACAAAATATCTGTCAAAACACTGGCTGAGCAAAGGTGGCCTTCAACAATCGTGATACTCAAACCTTGGGAAA
The DNA here is from genome assembly GCA_963573385.1 of Cacajao melanocephalus. Classification (NCBI taxonomy): domain Eukaryota; kingdom Metazoa; phylum Chordata; class Mammalia; order Primates; family Pitheciidae; genus Cacajao; species Cacajao melanocephalus. The sequence goes on from CAUYLG010009811.1 coordinate 22,997, forward strand.
AAGAGATAATCTGATATATAATGCTATCAAATTGTAATAGTCAAAGTTCATTAAGAACAACCAGAACAAACAAAACAAAACAAAAATTTAGCTACAAAGCATACAACAAATAATGTAGGAAAAGAATTTATGACTAAGACATGAAAAAACAAGGAACAAAACCAAAAATAAGATTTAATTAAAAGCCTCTGTACAGTAAAAGAAATAATCAACAGACTTAACCTGCAGATTAGAAAATATTTGCAAACACTGCAACTGACAGGAAATTGATATTGAAAATCTATAAGGAACTCAAAGAACAGCAACAACAAACCAAATAACCCTGTTATAAAATGAGCAAAGGACATGGATACGTATTTTTCAAAAGAAGACATACAAATGGGCAACAAAAATATAAAAAATACCCAACACCACTCATCATCACAGAAGTGCAGTTTAAAGCCACAATGAGGCACTGTCTCATGCCAGTCAGAATGGCTATTACTACAGAGTAAAAAAAAAAAAAAAGATGGGGAGGCGCACAGCAAAAAAGAATGTTCATACACCATTGGTGGGATGTAAATTTGTACAACCTGTTTGAAAAACAGTATGAGGATTTCTCAGAGAAATAAAAATAGAACTACCATTCAATCCTTAATCCCACTATGAGGTGTCTTCCCCCAACACACAAAAAAAATATTAAAAAGATACTTGTATTCATATGTTTATAGCAGTAATATTTACAGTAGCAAAGATGCAGAATCAACCTAATTGTCCTTCAAGGGATGACTAATAATGAAAATATGGTATATATTATATAATACACACACACATCCAGTGGAACACTAGCCATAAAAAGGAATAAAATGGGTGTCTTTTTTGGAGCAACATGGATGGAACTAGAATATCTTAAGTGAAACAACTAAAAACCTGAAATTCAAACACTGCATGGTCTCATAAGTGGAAGCTAAATAATATGTACAAATGGACATAAAGGGTAAAATGATAGACACTGGAGACTTAGAAAGCTGAAAAGGTGGGAGACTGGTAAGGGATGAGAAATTACTTAATGGGCACAATCTACATTGTGTGATGATTAGGCTAAAATGCCAGATTTCACCACTGCATAATACAGCCATGTAACAAAACTGAGATTTTATCCCTTAAGTACATAACAAATGAAAGAAAAAATTGACAAAAACTGTGCATGAGAAAGCATAGGCATTTCACTTTCTAAACAATGACTTTAAATCAACTGTTTTAAAGATGTTCAAGAACCTGAAGAACTAAATAACATTTTTTAAAAATGACTTATGAACAAATTGATGTAGACAGTGACGAGACAGACATGGTAAAAAGGAACAAAACAGTCTAGAACTAGGAAGTAAAATAACTAAACTTTAAAAAAAAAATCACTACATGGATTCCACAGTTTTTAGTAGATAGAAAAAAGAATCAGTAAATATGAAGACTGAAAACTGATAATACAATTTTAGAAGCAGAGAGAAAAATGAATTTTCAAAAATATGATTAGAATTCAAGGGACATTTGGGACACTATCAAGAGGACCCAACCTATACATTATAAGTGTCTCAGAAGAGGAGGAAAAAAAATGAACAGAAAGAATATTTAAAGAAATAGTGGTCAAAACTTTCTCATATCTGAAGATATGAACTGCATATCTAAGAATCTAAAGAATCAGCAACTAGGACAAACTAAAAAAAAAATCCACACAGAGAAAGATTATAAGCAAGTTGCCAAAAGAAAAACAGAATCTTCAAAGCAGCAAGAGGGAAGCAAATCCTCACATAAAGGGATTCCCAATAAAATTTATAATTTCTCATCAAACATCGTGGGGATCAGAAGGTAGTGGTATAACATATTTAAAGTTGTTTTTTAAAAAAAAGAGAGAACCAATAATTCTATAACTTGCAAAATTTCATAATGTAAAACAATAATTTTCTATCCATATTATATATCTATGTCTTGTTCAAGAGTGAAAAATAAACTAATGCATGCCCAGATAGACTAAAGATAAGATGGTTTATTACTGGTAGACTTGCCCTATAAGAAATTTAGGCTGAAATAGAAGGACACTAGACATGAACTTGAATCTGTATAATTTTTTAACTATAATATAATTACAAATATAAATGTAAGTGGCAATATAACTAAACCTTGGGGTGGAAACTCCTATTTCCTATATGAATTAACAGAAAAAGTACAGAACAATAATTATAAACTTATGTTAATGGGTATGTAATGTATAAAGATGTAGTCAGTGAAAATAACAATATAAAGAGATGGACGAAATGTATAGGAGTATTTGTATACTACAGAAATAAAGCTGATATTTTTCAAACTAAGTTATAAATTTAAGATCTTTGGGTAGATTGCAAAATTTTTTGCCCATTCTATTGGTTGCTGATTCACTCTAACAGTTTCTTTTGCTGTGCAGAAGCTCTTTAATTAGATCCCATTTGTCTATTTTGGCTTTTGTTGCCATTGCTTTCAGTGTTTTAGTCATGAAGTCCTTGCCCATGCCAATGTCCTGAATGATACTGCCTAGGTTTTCCTCTAGGGTTTTTAAGGTGTTAGGTCTTAGGTTTAAATCTTTAAATCCATCTGGAGTTAATTTTTGTATGAGGTATAAGGAGGGGATCCAGTTTCAGCTTTCTGTATATGGCTAGCCAGTTTTCCTAATACCATTTATTAAATAAGGAATCCTTTCCCAATTGCTTCTTTTTGCCAGGTTTATCGAAGAGTAGATGGTTGTAAATGTGTGACGTTACTTTTCAGGCCTCTGTTCTGTTCCATTGGTCTATGTCTCTGTTTTGGTACCAGTGCCATGCTGTTTTGATTACTCTAGCCTTGTAGTATAGTTTGAAGTCACATAGCATGATGCTTCCAGGTTTGTCAGGTTTTTTTGTTTTGTTTTGTTTTGTTTGTTTTTCTTAGGATTGTCCTGGCTATGTGGGCTCTTTGTTGGTTCTGTATGAAGTTTAAGGTGGTTTTTTCCAATTCTGTGAAGATAGTCAATGGTAGTTTGTTGAAGATAGTATTGAATCTATAAATTACTTTGGGCAGTATGGCCATTTTCATGATATTGATTCTTCCTAACCATGAGCATGGAATGTTTTTCCATCTGTTTATGTCCTCTCATTTCCTTAAGCAGGGATTTGTAGTTCTCCTTGAAGAGGTCCTTCACATCCCTTGTTAGTTATATTCCAAGGTATTTTATTCTATTTGTAGCTAGAAAGAACTTAAAAACAACCCCATCAAAAAGTGGGCCAAGGATATGAACAGACACTTCTCGAAAGAAGACATTTATGCAGCCAACAAACATAAGAAAAAAAGCTCATCATCACTGGTCGTTAGAGAAATGCAAATCAAAACCACATTGAGATAGCATCTCACAGCAGTTAGAATGGCAATCATTAAAAAATCAGGAGACAACAGATGCTAGCAAGGCTGTAGAGAAATAGGAACACTTTTACACTGTTGGTGTGAGTGTAAATTAGTTCAACCATTGTGGAAGACAGTGTGACAATTCCTCAAGGATCTAGAAATACCATTTGACCCAGCAATCCCATTACTGGGTACATACCCAAAGGATTATAATTAGGAAGAATCAATATCATGAAAATGGCCATACTGCCCAAAGTAATTTACAGATTCAATGCTATCCCCATCAAGCTACCTATGACCTTCTTCACAGAACTTGGAAAAAAACACTTTAAACTTCATATGGAACCAAAAGAGAGCCCGCATAGCCAAGTCAATTCTAAGCAAAAAGAACAAAGCTGGAGGCATCACACTACCTGACTTCATACTATATTACAAGGCTACAGTAATCAAAACAGCATGGTACTGGTACCAAAACAGAGATATAGACCAATGGAACAGAACAGAGGCCTCAAAGGCAATGCCACACATCTACAACCATCTTATCATTGACAAACCTGACAAAAACAAGCAATGGGGAAAGGATTCCCTGTTTAGTAAATGGTGTTGGGAAAACTGGCTAGCCATGTGCACAAAGCAGAAAGTGGACCGCTTCCTGACAGCTTACACTAAAATTAACTCCAGATGGAATAAAGACTTAAATAGAAGACCTAACACCATAAAAACCCTAGAAGAAAATCTAGGCAAAACCATTCAGGACGTAGGCATAGGCAAGGACTTCATGACTAAAACACCAAAAGCATTGGCAACAAAAGCCAAAATAGACAAATGGGACCTAATCAAACTCCACAGCTTCTGCACAGCAAAAGAAACAGTCATTACAGTGAATTGGCAACCAACAGAATGGGAAAAAAATTTTGCAATCTACCCATCTGACAAAGGGCTAATATCCAGAATCTACAAAGAAAACAGATTTACAAGAAAAAAACAAGCCCATTGAAAAGTGGATGAAGGATATGAACAGACACTTTACAAAAGAAGACAAAATATGAGGCAAAAAAACATATGAAAAAATGCTCATCATCACTGGTCATTAGAGAAATGCAAATCAAAACTACATTGAGATACCATCTCATGCCAGTTAGAATGGCGATCATTAAAAAATCTGGAGACAATAGATGCTGGAGAGGATGTGGAGAAATAGGAACACTTTTACACTGTTGGTGGGAGTGTAAATTAGTTCAACCATTGTGGAAGACAGTGTGG
>CAUYLG010009812.1:0-27458 GCA_963573385.1 Cacajao melanocephalus
CCATCGACGATAGACTGGACACGGAAAATGTGGCACATATACACCATGGAATATTATGCAGCCACCAAAAACAATGAGTTTGTGTCCTTTGTAGGGACATGGATGAACCTGGAAACCATCATTCTCAGCAAACTGACACAAGAACAGAAAATCAAACACCGCATGTTCTCACTCATAGGCCGGTGTTGAACAATGAGAACACATGGACACAGGGAGGGAAGCATCACACACTGGGGTCTGTTGGGGGGAAATAGGGGAGGGACAGCCGGGGGTGGGGAGTTGGGGAGGGATGGCATGGGGAGAAATGCCAGATATGGGTGAAGGAGGGGAAGGCAGCAAATCACACTGCCACATGTGTACCTATGCAACAATCTAGCATGTTCTTCACATGTACCCCCAAACCTAAAATGCAATAAAAAATATAAAAATAAAAAAATTTAAAAAAGAAAATAAATCTGAAAAAAAAGATGGTTGCAGATGTGTGGCATTATTTCTGAGATCTCTTTTCCAAAGTTTTATCATCTTTTAAAATATATCTTCATGTTCCATTTTATTAGTCTATTGTTTCACTTCTATTCTTGTTATATTCACAGCCATTCAGTTATAATTTAATCTTTCCCATTCATTTAAGCCTTTAAAGTAGATAATGAATCATTGCACTTCTTAATCAGAATTCAACAGAATGTATCACCCCTAACACTTTTTATAATATTATTTCTGATCACATACTGGGTTTAGAGAACATATTACTAATTGTTTTGTGCTTCATCTAGTAAGAAATATAGGTCAGAGCCCATAGGTTAGATATGCTGCTATAAATTTTATTCATTATTCAATTGGGAGAAAAGCAGCTAAATTTTATATACAGTTCAATGATCTTCAAACACATTCTGAGAGCTAAAATGTAAAAGGACAAATATTAAATTCCTGATAACTGTAGAAAATCAGCATAATACATATAAGTCTTTGGGAGATGAAATAAAGGAATATGTTTAAAATGGGGGGAAATGAGTTGTATCATACACATCATAATGATAGAGGTTTTTCCCATTATATTTGAATATAAAGGTTTGCTTTCTACTTGTTTTAAAGGTTTTCAGCAGCTGCTTTAACTTTCCTTGAGAGGCAAACTAATACTCTATCAGACTCTTTTTAGCCTCATACTGACTCTGCTTCTTAATGTTTGTTCTTAATTTGCTAAATCCATTGATTAAGCTTAAAGAAAATTTAATTTAAAATCAGGGAGAGCAAAATTAGTATTGGTGAAGACCTGCTAACTTACTGGTCCAGCATATTTAAGTACACTGACTTATAAATTTAGTGTTTAATATTGGCCAAATGAAATTTTATGAACTCTAGAAAATGATAGCCACTAACTCTAAGGGTATTATATTCACTAAATGTGTTCTTTAGATCAATGACACCCTTGTGTCTATTAAAGGGACCAGAATATTTAAATATTGGTTCATATTCTTTGTCATGTATGACTGGATTATAAAACTAGTTTCCTCAGTAAAGACTTCTCAATATAAATTTAACTAATTTCTGACTAGGTTTAATTTCATCAATTTTTTTTAAATCCTTGAGTGTATATACTACCATTCAAATAAAAAGTTTTCAGTACTTCTCAGGCATTCTTTCATTTAATTTCACAGTTTCCTGCTAGACAATGTAATTTGCACTGAATTAGGGATGGGGCACCAATATTTGGTGTTTCTGCTCCCGCTTCTCAACATCTAAGTCTATTAAATAGTAAGATCATATGAAATTAGGAAGTAAGATTGTTTTGTTCATTAACTTCTGCTTGCATTGCATGAATTCATATTTTAAAAAATATGTATGAGACAGGGTGCTTTGTATTATGGTACATATCAAAGTTAGACACAAATAAGAATGTAAAAAAATGCATGCAGGCAATAAGTTACAGACTACGCTATGGCCAAATTCACAAGCTAACCCAGGTAGGGAGTCAGAAAGTTCTAACAGAAGATATTGGTTTGAATCAGGAATATGTCAATTAGTAACTGTGTGAACTTGCGTGAGTTTTTAAGGATTTGCTTCCTTGGTTCTTAAAGTTATGTAAAAGAGGGAAAACAATGCCCCACTAAGTGACTTGCATGAATTTTGAAATATACAGTAAGTGGAAATATTTAACACAGTGCCTGGCAGAGAAGGGACCTAATATATGTAGATGAATCCGAAGGTTTCTACTGGATGAAATCAGCATATAGATAGATAATGCTTCAAAGATAAGTAAAATTTCACCAGAGGGAGTTGAGAGAATATTATTTTAGGGACAAAGAAAAGCATGTGGAGTAGTGTAGAAGTATAGAAACACAGAGCACTTCTAAGATTTTTTTTTTTTTCAGTAGAGGCTAGAGAGAGATAAGTTGGATAGTTAGGCTGAGGTTACCTCATGGGATTTGGACCTTCCATATTACTTAGAGGAAAGTGACTGAACTTTTTTGAACATGGAAGAATAATAACGCAAGCGGGATTTGTTGGTAGGAAGAGTTGAACAAAGCAAGACTGATTATTAGGTTAATATAATAAGTAGTTCAACTATGAATGTTTAATCACTGAAAGAGGAAGTTGAAAATTTAAAAATAAATAGTGATCAAAATTAAAATAAACAATTACTGGTAATTTTTACACAGATTTAAGGCCCAGTTCCTTACCTTAAAAAAGTCACTTGAAAAGATTAACAAAAGAAACAGACTGTTAGCCAGACTAATAAAAAAGAAAAGAGAGAAGAATCAAATAGATGCAATAAAAAGTGATAAAGAGGATATCACCACCAATTCCCCAGAAATACAAACTACCATCAGAGATTACTACAAACAACTCTAAGCATACAAACCAGTAAATCTGGAAGAAATGGGTAAATTCCTGGACACTTCCACTCTCCCAAGACTAAACCAGGAAGAAGATGAAAGCCTGAATAGACCAATAAGAAGGGCTGAAGTTGAGGCAGCAATTAATAGCCTACCAACCAAAAAATGTCCAGGTCCAGACAGGTTTACAGCCAAATTCTACCAGAGGTACAAAGAAGACCTGGTACCATTTCTTCTGATACTATTCGAAACAATACAAAAAGAGAGAATTCTCCCTAACTGATTTTATGAGACCAATATCATCCTGATACCAAAACTTGGCAAAGACTCGACTAAAAAGAAAACTTCAGGCCAATATACATGACGAACATCAATGCAAAAATCTTCTATAAAATACTGGCAAACCGAATGCAACAGCACATAAAAAAGCTTATTCATCATAATCAAATAGGCTTCATCCAGGGGATGCAAGGCTGGTTCAACATACACAAGTCTATAAATGTAATCCATCACATAAACAGAACCAAAGACAAAAACCACATGATTATCTCAATAGATGCAGAGAAGGCCTTCAACAAAATTCAACAGCCCCTTATGTTAAAAACCCTCAATAAATAGGTATCGATGAAACGTATCTCAAAATAATAAAAGCTATTTATGAGAAACCCACAGCCAATATCATACTGAACAGGCAAAAACTGGAGCATTCCCTTTGAAGTCTGGCACTAGACAAAGATGATCTCTCTCACCACTCCTATTCAATATAGTATTGGACGTCCTAGCTAGAGCAATCAGGCAAGAAGAGGAAATAAAGCATATTCATTTAGGAAAGGAGGAAGTCAAATTGTCTGTATTTGCAGATGAGATGATTGTATATTTAGAAGACCCCACCGTCTCAGCCCAAAATCTCCTGAAATTGATAAGCAACTTCAGCAAACTCTCAGGATACAAAATCAGTGTGCAGAAATCACAAGCATTTTTATACACAAATAACAGATAAACAGAGAGCCAAATCAAGAGCGAACTCCCATTCACAATTGATACAAAAAGAATAAAATGCCTAGGAATACAAATAACAAGGAACATAAAGGACCTCTTCAAGGAGAACTACAAACCACTGCTCAAGGAAATAAGAGAGGACACAAACAGATGGAAAATCATTCCATGCTTATGATTAGAAAGAATCAATATCTTGAAAATGGCCATAATGCCCAAAGTAATTTACAGATTCAACGCTATCCCCATCAAGCTACCTATGACCTTCTTCACAGAACTGGAAAAAAGCACTTTAAACTTCATATGGAACCAAAAGAGAGCCCGCATAGCCAAGACAATCCTAAGCAAAAAGAATAAAGCTGGGGGAATCACACTACCTGACTTCAAACTATACTACAAGGCTACAGTAATCAAAAAAGCATGGTACTGGTACCAAAACAGAAACATAGACCAATGGAACAGAACAGAGGCCTCGGAAGCAACACCACACATCTACAACCATCTGATCTTTGATAAACCTGACAAAAACAAGCAATGGGGAAAGGATTCCTTGTTTGATAAATGGTATTGGGAAAACTGGCTAGCCATGTGCAGAAAGCAGAAACTGGACCCCTTCCTGACACCTTACACTAAAATTAACTACAGATGGATTGAAGATTTAAACATAAGACCTATCACCATAAAAACCCTAGAAGAAAACCTAGGCAAAACCATTCAGGACATAGGCATAGGCAAGGACTTCATGACTGAAACACCAAAAGCAATGGCAACAAGAGCCAAAATAGACAAATGGGATCTAATTAAACTTCAGAGCCTTTGTACAGCAAAAGAAACCATCATTAGAGTGAGCCAGCAACCACAAGAATGTGAAAAATTTTTTTCAGTCTACCCATCTGACAAAGGGCTAATATCCAGAATCTGCAAAGAACTAAAACAGATTTACAAGACAAAAACAAACAAACCCATTCAAAAGTGGGCAAAGGATATGAACAGACACTTTTCAAAAGAAGACATATATGAGGCCGACAAACAAATGAAAAAATGTTCATCATCACTGGTCACTAGAGAAATGCAAATCAAAACCACATTGAGATATCATTTCATGCCAGTTAGAATAGCAATCATTAAAAAATTTGGAGACAACAAATGTTGGAGAGGATGTGGAGAAATAGGAACACGCTTACACTGTTGGTGGGAGTGTAAATTAGTTCAACCATTGTGGAAGACAGTGTGGAGATTCCTCAAGGATCTAGAAATAGAAATTCCATTTGACCCAGCAATCCCATTACTGGGTATATATCCAAAGGATTATAAATCATTCTGTTATAAAAACACAAACGTATGTTCCTTCTGGCACTGTTTACAATAGCAAAGACCTGGAACCAACCCAAATTCCCATCAATGATAGACTGGACAAAGAAAATGCTGCACATATACACCAGGGAATACTATTCAGCCATAAAAAAAGATGAGTTCATGTCCTTTGTAGGGACATGGATCAATCTGTAAAGCACTTCTCAGCAAACTGACACAAGAACAGAAAATCAAACACTGCATGTTCTCAGTCATAGGTGGGTGTTGAACAATGAGAACACATGGACACAGGGAGGGGAGCATCACACACTGGGGTCTGTTGGTGGGAGGCTAGGGGAGGGACAGCAGGGGGTGGGGAAGTAGGGGAAGGATAACATGGGGAGAAACGCCAGATATAGGTGTTGGGGGATGGTGGCAGCGAACCACCTTTCCATGTATGTACCTATGCAACAATCCTGCATGATCTACACATGTACTCCAGAACCTAAAATTACAAAAAAAAAAAAAAAAATTTAACCCAGCTACAAAAAAAAAAAAAAAGTCACAATTGAATGTAGCCCTGCCTATTTTACTAGGCATCTTTATCTCCTGCCCCTCTACTGTCCCTCTGCAGGTTTCAAGTAGAAAAATTTCTTTCCAGCAGCTTAAATATGCTGTGCTTATCCACATGGTCTCCTTTTATTTTGAAATAGTTTTTATCTCCTTACCCAACTGAAAGTTTTTATTTATTTCTCTAATTTTAATTCAGGCATTGGATTCTCTTAAGGTCTTCCCTATAATTCTAGAATAGAGTTTGATTTTCCTCTTTGCTACTTCTTCCCCTTCTGTATAACATTTTAATACTTATTATATTGTGTTTGCCATATTCTGTTTGATATTGTCATTGTCACACTCCTTTTTACATTTTTTGGAACTCCTGACCTCAAACAGTTCTCCTCCCTTGACTTTCCAAAGTGTTCAGATTACAGGCATGAGTCACTGCCCCCAACCCTACTTTTTACTTTTTTAATATGATAACTAATTATTTACTATGTACTGATACATTGCTATAAGCACTTTAAATGTATTGGTTCATATAATGTTAATCTTAAACAACCCTTTAATGTAATAATAATTGTTATCTCCATTTAACAGTAGATTAAAAAAAAAATCTCAAGCAGAGAGAGAATCAGTAGCTAGCCCAATGTTTTATATATAGAAAATAATGGATCCCACGTATTCAAGCTCAAATTCTCTGGATCCAGAGCCTGTTCTGTTAACCATAAAATACCGCCTCTCTTAGACAAAACTATAAAACATAAAAGATCTAAAGCAATTGACCGAAGTCATTCCTTGGCTAATAATTATAGTTAGAAAGCAGAAGAATTAGCCATCAAATGTGAAACAATTGTGAAGAGGAAGGAGAACATGGCTAGTGCAGTGTTGTGGAACCCAAGGAAATGTTCCTAAAAATAATCAGTATTTGAAAAAGTTTAACAAGGCAGGCCAAATAGTTGTTAACTGATAAAGTAGATCCTGAAAGAAGTGAAAACAGAGAGGAACAAGAGAACATAATTAACGTTCACAATGTGTAAGTCCAATTATTCCTCAGAGACAGAAAAGAAAAGAGCATATTAGGGGAAAATGGATGGAAATGTTGCAATGGAGGTGTGCCCAAAACACTGATGCACAAATATGTTCTCTCGGAAAAGTTGCAGGAAGATTATCTGTTAAAAGTGATGAAGACAGGTCAGATTTGGAATTTAATATTAAAAAAGTGGCTTGGGAAAATCTCCCTGGGGAATAAAAGCAAAGGTTGTAAGGCTGATAATGTGGTGTAGGAATCATGAAAAATCGATTAAAAATCTTAGAGATAGAAAGATTGTGAATAGCATGAAAACGCAAGTTCTATCTGTGTAGTGTCAGAAGTAAAAGATAAAGCAATAGGTAATAATATTTTAAAAATTAACTAAGTCGTATAAATGTTATAGGGTTTATGAGCGTGACCTGTTTTAGTTCCCAGGGATGATAACATAGAAAGAAGTAAAAAGATTCTGAAGAGCTCTTGAGTCATGGAAAAAAAATGAAAGACTACACAGGAGATTGTTGAGTTATGGTAGCAAAATAAAGAGAAGATAGCATAGGGGTATTGTGTAGAGTCTAAACTACTTAGGCTCTGGGCACAGAGTGCATAAGGTGAACCTGAAATACCGTGTCATTCCAGAAATCACAGAAATCATCAAAAACTACTAGAGTTATATTTTAAAAAGACCTTAAGAGCTAACCTGAACACATTCTCACTGGACAAACATTAAAAGTTCTCTTAATTATCTAAAAGAGTAATAACTGAAAGATATTTAAGTATGTCAAATATTGTCAAATCTATTGGTTCATAATTTTTTTTAAAAAAAGACAAATGCCTCATTGTTCACTTGTGGAGGATGTTAGGCACTACTTCATTATTTTGAAATCGTGGAATTTAAGACAAAGAATCAAGCAATTTCTCTGTCTTTTCTATGCACTCAGTTCTTCAGTGTTGCCAAGTACTAGTTGAGAAAAAATGAGTGTTTTGTTCACATAGTGCCCCTGTTGTGTAGCTGTGCTTTCCCTATAAAGGTAGCTAAATATAATGTCTGTGTGTGTGATAAATGACAAGAAATAGAAGGCAGGTTAACTTTAGACACTGGAAAACTCAACAAATACAACTGAGTTACTTCAGTAAAACAAGAGGAAAAGAGAGAGGTAGAGGGAAGAGGGAGTGAGGAAAGAGACGTGGAGAGAGAAGGTAAATATTTGAAGACTTGGAATATACATCTACAATCAAATGGATTGATATTATTTGGCTATGAACTAAAAAATTATTTAAAAAGTAACAAAATAAGATAAATAAGAACCTTTATTGGATATTTGTTAATATTTAGAAGTTATTCTTAGTGTTTCAAGTATAATAATAGGATATTTTAGGTTTTTTTAAAAAACTTGTATTTTAGCGATACATACAGAAATAATTACAGATAAAATACCTAGGTGGAAGCACCAAGATGGTTGACTAGAAGCAGCTAGTATGCATCACTGTCACAGAGAGGAGACGGAGGACAGAGGGGAGTGAGGCTGCCGGCATGGAGCAGGGGGAAGCTCCCCATAGTGGGGAAAGGGTAAGTGAGTGAGAGGCCTAAGGGACACATACATCCGCTACAAACCTTTACCATCTTAGGCATAGGAGATCCTACCTGACCCCCTGGACCGCCAGACAAACATGGAGAGATTGCTGCACGGAGACTGGGCAGAGCCACTTCTCAGGCCCACATAGAGCCCCATGGAACTTGGATCCCTAAGCACCCTGGTACAAGCTGTTGTACCACCACCAACTAAGGAGACCAGGCTCTGTCTCACAAGCCCAACATAGGAGCTGCATTCATGGTGCTGAGGGACAGAAAAACTACATGTCCTCCCACCACTATACCTTGCCAGGCAAAGCTCACTGCCATGAGACCCCAGTGAAACCACTCCACCCCAACCTGAACACTCTAGCTTGTAGCAGCTCTCCATTTATCAGGAACAGAATTTTCGGAGGTAACTGACAGGCCTGCCATAATTGCCACTGCCAGGCGGCCCCTCCCCTTACTGCCCTCAGCTTGGGGAACGAGTGAAAAGCCAGAGAACTGCTGCAGGCCTCCTTCCCACTGCTGCTGCCATACAGAAAAGTGGGCCGGCTGTTTTCTGCATGGGTCCCTGCTCTTGCTACTTTTCACTGGGCGGGGCCTTCTGACCTGGGCTTCCAGTGCAGCCACCCCACACCCACCTAATCACTTCAGATGGTTGCAGCTCTGTGTTTCTCTGGAGTGGAATTCCCAGAGACAACCAACTGACTTTCTGCCATTGATGCCACAGAAATACCCACCTTTCCTGTCCCTGGGCTGAGGAGTCAGTAAGGACCTTGATTGAATGCTGAAGTTGCCCTATATGGAAGAGGCCAGGCTCTCTGCTGTTAACCAAACCCCAGCTCTTCACCAGGCAGGAATTTTAGCTTGGGCCTACAGTGCAGCTGCCCCACTTTCAGCTGAACATTCCCATTAGCAATGGCTCTGTGTCTCTCTAGGGCAGAGTTTCCAGAAGCAACTGATAGTCCCTCTGCCACTGCCCTAGCTGCAGTACCTGATCCTGCTGCCACTTCTCTGGGGAAGGAAAAAGAGAACCTGAGTGCTTCACTCATACATGTGAAATGCCACAGTCACTTTACAGAGTGGAGGCCAGACTATCTCCCTGTGAGCTCCCCATTAACCCTATTTTTCATCAGGAAGAGCCCCCAAACTTGGGTCTGGAATGCAGTCCCCCCTCCCCATCTATCATTCTAATTAGAAGCAGCTCTGCATTTCACTTGTGTGGAGCTCCCAGAAACAAATGGCAAGTCCCCTGACACCGCCAATGCCAAGGTCCTGCCTCTGCTACCCCCAAGCTGTGGAGAAAACAAAAAGTCTGAACTCATCTGAGGGCTACAGTACACAGCCCAAAAATGCCAAACTGAGGTCTGTGGCCAGCCATCAAGTGTGAGAGGATAGCTACAGTCTCTGAGCGTAGCTACAAACATGAGGAAATACAGAGAAGCCGTATCGCTTAGTAAAAGTTTATCATCAGGCCATTACACTTAAACACTATCTACTGGGTCACAACCCAAACTACAACACCAGAAATACTTTGCTATTATGCCTCTTTGTGAAATCAAAGGAAATAAGGTATAAATAAATACACTGCACAAAGCCATGCCCTCTGAAATTATTTATAAATAAAGTCAACTGACTACTCAGATTATGCCACAGTGAAAGGAATATCAGTTCTCCCAGATAGGATGATGTCTCCAGCTTTGTTATTCTTGCTTAAGATTGTCTTGGCTATTTAGGCTCTTTGTTGGTTTCATATAAATTTAAAAATAGGTTTTTTTTTTTTTCAGTTCCGTGAAGAATCTCAATGGTAGTTTAATAGGCATAGCATTAAATCTATAAATTGCTTTGGGCAGAATGGCCATTTCAGGATATTGATTCTTCATTTCAATGAGCATGAAGTGTTTTTTTCATTTGTTTATGTCCTTTCTGATTTCTTAGAGAAGTGGTATAGTTCTCTTTGTAGTGATCTTTCACCTCCCTGTTCAGCTGTATTCCTAGGTATTTTCATTTTTGTGGGAATTGTGAATGGGAGTTGATTTCTGACTTGGCTCTTGGCTTGGCTGTTGTTAGTATATGGAAATGCTAGTGATTTTTGCCCATTAATGGTAGACTGGGTAAAGAAAATGTGGTTCGTGTACACCATAGAATACTATGTATGCATAAAAAAATGACATCATGTCCTTTGCATGAACATGGATGGAACTGGAGGCCAGTATCTTTAGCAAACACAAGAAAAGAACCGAAAACCAAATTCCACATATTCTCACTTATATGTGGAAGTTAAATGATAATAAAACAAGGACACACAGAGGAGGACAAACACTGGGGACTTTTGGATGGTGAAGGGTGAGAGAAGGGAGAGGATCAGAAAAAATAACCAATGGGTACTGATATGGTTTAACTGTGACCCCACCCACATCACATCTCTAACTGTAGCTCCCACAATTCCCATTTGTTGTGGAAGGATTGCCGTGGGATATAATTGAATAGTAGGGACATGTCTTTCCCATGCTATTCTCTTGATAGTGAATAAGTCTCATGAGATCTGATGGTTTTATAAAAGGGAGTTTCCCTGCTCAAGTAATCTCTTCTCTCTTGCCATGTGAGACATGCCTTTTACCTTCTGCAAGGATTCTGAGGCCTCCACAGCCATATGGAACCATAAGTCCATTAAATCTCTTTCTTTTGTAAATTGCCTGGTTTCAGGTATGTCTTTATCAGCAGCATGAAAATGGACTAATACAGAAAATTGGTGGTACCAATAGTGGAGTGCTGCTGTAAAGATACCTGAAGATGTGGAAGTGAATTTGTAACTGAGTAATAGGCAGATGTTGGAACAGTTTGGAGGGCTCAGAAGACAGGAAAATGTGGGAACATTTGGCACTTCCTAGAGATTTATTGAATGGCTTTAACAAAAATGTTGATAGTGATATGGACAATAAAATCCAGGCTGAGGTAGTCTCAGATGGAAATGAAGAACTTGCTGGAAACTAGAGCAAAGTTGACTCTTTTATTGTTTTAGCAAAGAGACTGGTGGCACTTTGCCCCTTCTCTAGAGATCTGTGGAACTTGGAAGTTGAGAGAGATAATTTAGGGAATCTGGTGGAAGAAATTTATAAGCAGCAAAGCATCCAAGAGGTGACTTGAATGGGTGTTAAAGGCATTCAGTTTTATAAGAGATGCAGAGCATAAAACTTTGAAAAATATGCAGCCTGACAATATGATAAAAAAAATTCAATTTTCTGAAAAGTAATTCAAGTCAGCTGCAGAAATTTGCATTCATAACTAAGAGTCTAATGTTAATCACCAAGACAATGGAGAAAACGTCTCTAGGACATGTCAGAGGTCTTCATGGAAGCCCCACCCATCACAGGCCTGGAGGCCTAGAGGGAAAATGGTTTTGTGGGCCTTGCCTAGGGTCCCTGTACTGTGTGCGGACTAGGGGCTTGGTGCCCTGTGTCTCAGCTCCTCTATCTATGGCTAAAAGGGGCCAACATAGAGCTGAGGCTGTGGCTTCAGAGGATGCAAGCCCCGAGTCTTGGCAGCTTCCACATGGTGTTGAGCTTGCAAGAGCACAGAAGTGAAGAATTGGGGTTTGGGAACATCTGCCTAGATTTCAGAGGATGGATGGAAATATCTGGATGTCTGGGCAGAAGTTTGCTGCAGATGTGGGGTCTGCATGGAGAACCTCTGCTGGGGCAGTGCAGAAGGGAAATGTGGGGTTGGAGTCCCCACACAGAGTCCCCACTGGGACACTGCCTAGTGGAGCTGTGAAAAGAGGCCCACCATCCTCCAGAACCCCTAATGGTAGATCCACCTACAACTTACACCATGAACCTGGAAAACCTGCAGACACTCAACACCAGCCCATGAAAACAGCTGGGAGGAGGCTGTACCCTGCAAAGTCACAGGGACAGAGTTGCCCAAGATCATGGAACCCACCACTTGGATCAGCATGACCCAGATGTGAGACATGGAATCAAAGCAGGTCATTTTGGAACTTTACAATTTGACTGTCCCACTGAATTTTGGACTTGCATGGGGCCTGTAGCTCCTTTGTTTTGGCCAATTTTTCTCATTTGAAACAGGTGTATTTCACCAATGCCTGTACCCCTATTGTATCTAGAAAGTAACTAACTTGCCTTCTATTGTACAGGCTCATAGGCAAAAGAGACTTGCTTTATCCTGGATGAAACTTTAGACTGTGGACTTAAGTTAAGGCTGAAATGAATTAAGTCTTCGAGGACTGTTGGGAAAGCTTTATTAGTTTTGAAATCTAAGGACATGAGATTTGGGAGGGTCCAGGAGTGGAATAATACGGTTTGGCTGTGTTCCCACTCAAATCTCATCTTGAATTGTAGCTCCAATAATTCTCACATATTGTGGGAAGGACTCAACAGGAGATAATTAAATCATGGGGCAGGTCTTTCCCGTGCTATTCTCGTGATAGTGAATAAGTCTAATAATATCTGATGGTTTTACAAAGGGGATTTTCCCTGCACAAGTTCTCTTTCCTTGTCTGACACCATGTGAGACATGCCTTTCACCTTTCACCATAATTGTGAGGCCTCTGCAGCCACTTGGAACTGTTAGTTTATTAAATCTTTTCTTTTGTAAATTGCCCAGTCTTACATATGTCTTTACCAGCATAAAAATGCACTCACACGGGTACCATGCTTAATAACTGGGTGATGAAATAATCTGTAAAACAAATCCTCATGATACAAACTTACTTACATAACAAGCCTGCACTTGTACCCCTGAACTAAAATAAAAGTTCAAAATAAAGGAAGAAATAACAGACTTTAAGTTAAAAGCTAAAAGGCAAAATAAATGTCACTGTATACTAATAAAAGGCTGAATTCATCAAGAAGATATAATAATAGTAAATATAAGTACATGCAAAAATATAGCATCTAAATATATAAAGCAAATATTAATAGATCTGAATAGAAAGATAGGCTACAATACAAAAAGAGGGGATTTTAATACACCCCTCTCAACAATAGACAGAACACAGACAAAATAAATAAGGAAATACTGGATTTGAACTACACTTTAGACCAAATGGACCTAACAAACATATATACAGCACTTCATTCATCAATAGCATAAAGTATATGTTTTTTCAAGTGCACAGAGAACATTTGCAGGGCAGATCATACAAAAGGCCACACAAAAAAAATCTTTACAAATTTAATAAGATTGTAATTAAATCAAGTATATTTTCTCATCACAATGATTTAAAACTAAAAAATAATAATAAAAGGAATTTTAGAAAATTTACAAATATATGAAAATTAAACAACATACGTGTAAATAAATAATGGCTCAAAGAAGAAATTAAAAGAAAAGTTTAAAAATATTTTGAGATGAGTGAAAATAAAAATACAACATTCAAAACACATGAAATGCAGCAAAAAAAAGAGTAGTTCCATGAGAGAAGTTTAAAACAATAAACATTCACATCAAAAAGAAGAAAGACAGCAAATAAACAACATAGTGTTATTCTGTAAGAAACTAGAAAATGAACAACTAAGCCCAAAGTTGGTAGAAGAAATAAAATAGTAAATATCCGAGCAGTAATAAACAAAAAGGAGACTGTAAAAACAATAAAAAGATGATTTTATGAGAAGATAAAGAAAGTGAACAAACTTAGCTAGAGTAGCCAAGAATAAAAGAGGGAAGTCTCAAGTAAATGCAATAAAAATGAAAAAGAAAACATTACAAGTGATGCCACAGAAATACAAAGTATTATGCGACTACTATGAATAACTATACACCAATACATTGGACCTAGAAGAAATGGATAAATTTCTATAAACATACAACCTACCAAGACTATATCAACCAGATTGCAAGCAAACAATCTGATTTTTTTATGTTTTATGTGCAAAGAATCGAAATTGAATTGGCATTTCTCAAAAGAATTGCAAATGGCCAAGAGATATTTGAAAAAATGATCAGCATCACTAATCATTATGGAAGTGCAAATTAATGTCACAATGTGTTACCACCTCACATTTGACAGAATGGCTATCATCGAAAAGACAAAAGATAACAAATGATGGCAGTGATGCAAAGAAAAGGAAACCCTTAAAAACTGTTCATGGGAATGTACATTTGTATACCCATTATGGAAAACAGCATAAACATTCCTCAAAATATTAAAAATAGAACTTACATAGGATCAAGCAATTCATTTTCTGGATACATATCCAAGGAAATAGTAACACTGTCTCAAAGAGATCCATGTTTATTACATCATTATTCACAATAGTCAAGATGTGGAATCAACCTAATAAAAATATCATAATATATATGCACGATGGAATACTATTCAGCCTTTTGGAAAAGGAAAATCTTGTCATTTGTGAAAATATGTATGACTCTGTCAAACATTATGTTAAGTGAAATAAGCCAGTCACAGAATGACAAATATCATGTTATCTGACTTATATGTGAAATCCAAAAATATCAAACTCTTAGAAACATAGAGTAAAATGGTGGTTGGAAGAAGTCGTACGGAGCTTTGAGGATTAGGGAGATGTTTGTCAAAGGACATAAAATTTCAGTTAGGAGAAATAAGTCTGAGACCTATTATACATCATGGTAACTATAAGTTAACAACAATATAACATATACTTGGAAATTACATAGAGAGTATTTTTGTGTTCTTGCCTCCAAAAATGATTAATAGGTGAAGTATTGCCTCTGCTACCTGGATTTTGCCATTCCACAATGTATACATGTATTAAAACATGAGTTTGTATACCATAAATATATGCAATTTCTATTTTTCAATCAAAAGTAAACAAAAATATCCATTAAGAATGAAGACAAAATAAAGACTCTTAAATGAAGGAAAACTAAGAGAATTTGTTGACATTAGATCTGTTTAGAAAAAATTCTAGTGAAGGTCCTTCATGGGGAAAAAGAAAAACAGAAGAAAAACAAAAATTCAGGAATGAAGGAGTATCAACAACATTGGTCAATATAGTGTACTGTTTTAGATCACTTGAGTTTTTTAAAGTATGTTGGACAATTTAAAGTAAAAATTATGATTTCACTGGTATGATTTTAGCTTTTCCAATGCATGTAGATATGATAAATATGGCAAAAATGATGTAAGGTTGAGAAAGTAAAGGGAACTCTAAGGTGGAAATGCGGAAATTTCCCTATAATTTATTAATGTGGTAAAATATTAATGTTAAATTGATTGTGAAATATTTAAAATTCATATTTAAAATATAAAAGATTTAAATATGTATTAGGGTTTTAAAAACATTCATGAAAATGTGTGTTATAAAAATGTATGCATGGATTTCAAAAGTTTTTGTCACCAAAATAAACTTATACTAACTTACTATAATATGGCTGAACAGGGTCTAGTTTGTGGCAATAAGAAGGATAGGACATCTGTTTGAAAATGATTCCCATCAGAGCAACATGAATTCTGCAAAAATTGAAGCAAGAACAAACATCAAATTTATGGTGAAGTTAGGGTGAAAAAATGATGACATTAATGCTTTAGAAAAGTTTATTGGGACAATGTCTTAAAGAAACCAGCAGTTAATGAATGAATAACTCATTTTCAGAAGGGATGAAAAAAGTTGAAAGTGAAACTCTCAGCAGTAGACCATCCACATCACTTTCCAAAAAAACAAATTCATCTTATTCATGCCCTATTTGGAAAGGACCCACAATTAACAGGAGCAATAATAGCCCAAATTATGTACATAGCAATCGGTTCAGCTTACATAATTCTGGATGAAAAATTAAAGTTGAGCAAAATTTTCACTTCATGGGTGCCAAAACCATTGCACCCAGGTCAGCTGCAGATAAGAGCAGGGCTTTCAGTGGCAATGTTAAGCAATGGGATCAAGTTCCTGAAACACACACTAAAAGACTTGTAACAGGAAATGATACATGCTTTAACAGTATGATCCTGAAGACAAAGCAGAATCAAAGCAATGGCTATCAAGAGGTGGAAGTGTTCCAGTTGAAGCAAAAGTGAACAGATCAAGAAAAGGTTAAGGCAACAGATTTTTAAGATCATCCAGGCATTTTGCTTGTTGACTTTCTGAGGGTCAAAGAATGATAACATCTGCTTATTTTGAGAGCAATTTGAGAAAGGTAGCCAAATGTTTAGGAGAAAACCACCTGGAAAAGCTTCACCAGAGAGTTTTTCTCTATCATAATTCTTATGCTTATTCTTATCAAATAAGAAAACTTTTATGAGAGTTTCAATAGAAAATTATTGGGTATCCTTCATACAGTCTTGATTTGGCACCATCTGACTTCTTTTTGTTTCCTAATCTTAAAAAACTGTAAAGGGCACATACTTTTCTCAGTTAGTAATGTAAAGAATGACTGCATTGGCATGGCTAAACTCCCAGGACCTTTAAAGCTGAATGAATTGGGCCATATCATTGTTAACAAAACTGTTTGGTACTTGATGAAGCTTATATTGAGAAATAAAATTTATACTTCATATTTCTATTTTTAAATATCATTTTCCATGATCTTTTAGAAGTCCCCTTTTATATATTTGTACATGTATAAATAAATATATGTGTATTTGAAGCCTGGAGCAACTGCTAAAGAAAATATGCAAATAAATAGAGTTGAATAGCCAGTATATAAATAATTCAAAGATGGAAGGAAATGAGAAACAGAATATGCAAAAATAAAACAAATAATGAAATTATAGGCCTAAGTACCAACATATAAATAATTACCTAAAATGGAAATGACCTAAGCACATCATTTAAAAATCAAAGATTGTGAGGATTAAAAAACAAAACAAGACTAACTATGTGCTCCCTGTAAGAAACCCATATAAAATACAATTATTAAAATCTTGAGAAGTGGTATGTCACGCAAACACTAATTAAAAACAATAACCTTGGTATATGGGACATTATATAAAAATAAAATTATTTACTCACCAAGGAGAAACATCAGTCTTAACTATGCTTTCACCTAAAAAGACAGCATCAGAATCCATGAAGTAAAACCTGAAATAACTAAAAGAAAACTAGACAGATCCACAATTATATTTAGAAATTTTAACAATCACTTCTTAGTTATAAGTAATATCAGCAGATAGAAAATTGGCAAGAGTATAGAATACCTCAACAACACTATCAGTTAACATAACTGATATGTATAGAGCATGCTACTCTACTCAACAAGAACAGAAAATCCTCTATACAAGTGCATATGCAAGATACGCAAAGAAGTATCATAATCTGAGTCACATAACAAAACTTATAAAATATATAATAATTAAAATCACACATAGTATGTTTCCTTAACAAAGTGGAGCTAAATCAGATATCGATTTTAGAAAGTTACTTGGAAAATACCCACATATTTGTAAATTTAGGAAACACTGCACTTCTAAATTAAGTAACACATTGATTAAAAAGAAAATATTTTAATGAACACAGGATTTTATTTTGCAATGATGAAAATGCTTTGAAACAAAATAAAGTAAGTAATTGCACATCATTGGAATACTGCTACATGTCACTGATTTTTGCACTTTAAAATTGTTAATGGGGTTTTTACTTCAATTTTTAAATGTGAAATTTTAAAAGAAAGTGAAAATATTAGAAGACATGTTTGATAATTAAAATAAAAATTAAATTAGCATTTGCTAATATTAGAAAACAATAAGGTTCCCAAATGAATAGCTTAAAACTGTATCTTAACAAACTAGAAAAGAGAGAGTAAACTAATCCAAACCGAAAAAAATAAAGGATATAATAAAGGTAAAAGTAAAATTCAATGAAATTTAAAACAAGAGATCAACAGGGAAAAATAACCAAAAGTTATTTCTTTAAAAAGACCCATAATATTGAGAATATTAAGACTGACCAAAAAATATATAGCATAAGAAACTAGGCCCTGTATCTATAAATATAAATAAATAGATAAACACACATATATTTATATAATATATATATTTATGTACTATATATATATTAGTTAAATGTGGTAATCTGCATCTATACTCTCATCTACTTGAAAGGCTCAGACAGGAGAATCACTTGAGCCTAGGAGTTCAAGATGCAGTGAGGTATGACTGCACTCCTGCACACCAGAGTGGTTTACAAAGAAAGACCTCCTATCTAGGAGAAAAAAAAATGAAAGAGGGAATATCACAACAGGCAACAGATCTCACATACATAAAAACAATAAGAAATTCGAAGAAAACCTTGTAGACAAATTTTAAAACTTTTAGGAAAAGAAAACATTTCTTGAAATGTACAAACTATCAAAGCTCATGCAAGGAGAAATAGATAAATCTTATAGTTGTGAAGCTATTTCAAAAGTTAAATATATATTTAGAAACCTTCCAGAATATTTAACTCCAAGCCCAGATGGCTTCTGTGGCAAATTTTTAAGGAAGAAATAGCATGTATTCTACATCGTTTCTTTCAGCAAATAAGAGAGGGAACCTTTTCCAACTCATGTAAGTGAAAAAAAATACATTTGCATATTCAGATTAAAACGCTACAATTTAAATAATCCAAATAAATCAACCTCATAAACATAGGTGCAAAAATCTTCAAAAAATAGGAAATCAAATGTAGCAAAATATAAAGAAAATGACACACCAAGGTAAAGTGGGATTTATCTTAGGAATGTAAGTCTGGTTCAATATTTGAGAATAAATCAATGCAATATACAATATCAACAAGCTAAATATAAAAATTATATAATTATGTCAAATGATGCAGAAAAGAACATTTTTTTAAAAAACTCAACATCTATTCATGCTAAAAATGCAACAAGCCAGGAATACAAGAAGACATATTCAATGTCATTAAGGGCAATTACAAAAATTGTGCATCATACTTTATGTGAGAGGCTGAATGTTTTCTTGCTAAGATTCAGATCAAGGCAAAGTACTCTGCTCTCATAATTTCTATTCAACCTAGTCCTGGAAGCCCTAGGCAGTGCAATAAAACACAAAAGACAAATTAAAGGCTTGCATCTTGGAAAAAAAAGAGGTAAAATTGTGCCTAATCAGCTCCTAAAACTAACAGGTGCATTTAGAAAGAACACAAAGTACAAGCTGAATGCATAAAAATCAATCTTATTTCTGTATAATAGAAACAAAAATTGGATATCCTAATTTAAACACAGTATCATATATGATTATGCTGCAAAATACTTTAGTATAAATATAACAAAATGTGCTTAATCTATATTTCTAAAACTATAAAATAAGTCAACTAGTACCTTAATAAATAGATCTATATTCATGGAAGAAATGCTCAATATAGTTAAGGTGTTGAATCCTCCCAAATCGATCTATAAATTTACTAAAATCTCACGATTCTAGTGAAAGATATTTTTAGATGCAGAGAAACCGATTTTAAAACTTATATAAATAGGCAAAGGAACTAGAATAGAATTGAAAAGAAAAGCAAATTGGAAAAACAAGTAAAAGTTGGAAGACTCATAGTACCTGATTTAAGACATACTATTAAGCTACAGTAATCAAGATTGTGTTGTTTTGTAAAAAGATATAAATATGGATTAATAAGACAGAACAGACAGTTAAGTAATAGGCCCACAAAAATATACTCAATTGAGTTTGGCAAAGTTGCAAAAGCAGTTTGATAAAACAAGAGAATTCTTTGAAAATGATTTCTAGAATAACTAGATATCCATATGAAGAATATATTTAGACCCATACCTTAAACCTCATAAAAATTATCTAAAAATCGATTGCAGACTTAAAACCATAAAACTGTAACAGTCATAGGATAAAACAGAGAAAATATATTCTCACACTTGAGATAGTAAAATAGTTGTTAGATGTGACATAAGCAAACACAATTTATAAATACAAAATCATTGATAATTTGGACCTCATCAAAATTTAAAAGTTTTGCTCTGCAAAAGACATTGTTAAGAGAATGGCATACACCCTCCAAAGACTGAACCAGAAAGAAATTGAATCCCTGAATAGACCAATAACTAGTTCTGAAATTCAAGTAGTAATAAATAGCCTACCAACCAAAAATATTCTAGGACCAGACAGATTAACAACTGAATTCTACCAGAGGTGCTAAGAAAAGCTGGTACTATTTCTACTGAAACTATTCCAAACAACTGAAAAGGAGAAACTCCTCCCTAACTCATTTTATGAGGCCAGCATTATACTGATACCAAAACCTGGCAGAGATACAACAAAAAAAGAAAACGTCAGGCCAATATCCCTGAGGAACATCGATACAAAAGTCCTCTATAAAATACTGGCAAACCAAATCCAGCAGCACATCAAAATGTTTATCCACTCCCATCAAGTTGGCTTCATCCCTGGGATGCAAGGCTGCATTAACATATACAAATCAATAAATATAATTCCTCACATAAAAAAAAAGAAAGACAAAAAACACATGATCATCTCAATAGATGCATAAAGGCCTTTGAAAAAATTCAACATCTCTTCATGTTAAAAACTCTCAATAAATTAGGTGTTGAAGAAACATACTTCAGAAGTAATAAGAACCATATGTGACAAACCCACAGCCAATAGCATACTTAATGGGCAAAAGCTGGAGGCATTCCTCTTGAAAACTGGCACAAGACAAAGATGCCCTCTCTCACCACTCCTATTCAACACAGTACTGGAGGTTCTGTCCAGGGAAATTAGGCAAGAGAAAGAATAAAGGATATTCAAATAGGAAGAGAGGAAGTCAAATAATCTTTGTTTGAAAATGACATAATTCTATATCTAAAAAACTTCCCTGTATCAGCCCCAAAGCTTCTTAAGCTGATAAGCAACTTCAACAAAGTCTCAGGACACAAAATCAATGTACAAAAATCACGAACGTTCCTATACACCAACAACAGGCAAGCAGAGAGTTAAATCTTGAATAAACTCCCACTCACAATTGCTACAAGAAGAATAAAATATTTAGGAATATATCTAAAAAAGAAAGCGAAGAACCTCTTTAAGGAGAACTACACACCACTGCTCAAGGAAATCAGAGATGACACAAACAAATGGAAAAATATTCCATGCTCGTGCATAGAAAGAATCAATATCATGAAAATGGCCATACTATCCAAAGTAATTTATAGATTCAATGCTATTCCATTAAAGTGCCATTGACATTCTTCATAGAAATAGAAAAAAAAACTATTTTGAAATTTATATGGAATCAAAAATAGCCCAAATAGCCAAGAAAATCCTCCGCAAAAAGAACAAAGCTGGAGGCACCACACTACCTGATTTCAAAATATACTACAGGGATACAGTAAGCAAAACAGCATGGTACTGTCATAAAAACAGACACACCTAGACCAATGAAACAGAATTGAGAACTCAGAAATAAGACCACACACCAACACTCATCTGATCCTCGATGAATCTGATGAAATCAAGCAATAAGGAAAGGATTCCCTATTTAATAAATGATGTTGAGAAAACTGGCTAGCCATATGCAGAAAACTGAAACTTGACTCTTTCCTTACAGCATATTCAAAAATCAACTCAAGATGGATTAAAGACTTACATGTAAAACCGAAAACTATAGAAGAAAATGTAGGCAATAACATTCAGGATATAGGCACAAGCAAAGATTTCTTGATGAAAACCCCAAAAGCAATTGCAACAAAAGCAAAAATTGACAAATGGGATCTAATTAAACCAAAGAGTTTCTGCACAGCAAAGGAAACTATCATCAGAGAACAGACAACCTACAGAAGGGGAGATATTTTTTGCAATCTATCCATTTGACACAGGTCTAACATTCAGAATCTACAAGGAGCTTAAGTACATTTACAAAAGAAAAACAAACAATACATTAAAAAGTGAACAAAGGACATGAACAGACACTTCTCAAAAGAAGACATTTGTGCATCTGACAAACATGAAAAAAGGACAACCTCACTGATTATTAGAGAAATCCAAATCCAAACCACAATGAGATACCATCTCACGCTAGTCGGAAAGGTGATTAATAAAAAGTCTAGAAACAACATATTCTGGCAGGGTTGCAGAGAAAAGGGAATGCTTTTACAACATTGGTGGGAGTGTAAATTAGTTCTACCATTGTGGAAGACAGTGTGGTGATTCCTCAAAGACCTAGAAGCATTCAATCCAGGAAACCCATTACTGGATATATTCTTTATATTCCCAAAGGAATATAAAGCATTCTGTTATAAAGATACATATACAATTATTTTCACTGCAACACTATTCACAATAGTAAATACATGGAATTAGCCTTAAAGTCCATCAATACCATGGAATAGTATGCAGCCAGAAAAATGAATGAGATTATGTCCTTTGCAGGGACATGGGTGGAAGTGGAAGCCCTTATCCTGAGCAAACTAACATAGGAACAGAAAACCAAACACTGCACGTTCTCACTTATAAATGAGGGCTGAATGATGAGAACAGATAGACACATTGTGGAGAACAACAGGCACTGGGACTTGCCAGGGGTCCACAGTGGCACACATTTACCTATGTAACAAGCCTGCACATCCTGCACATGTACCTCAGAAATTAAAAATAAAGTTGAAGAAAAAGAAGAGAATGAAAAAATCAAAGTACTGAATTAAAAAAAAATGAGAATCATATAGCCTTCAAAAAGCTTCTTTTCAGATTATTTTTAAAACTCTCAGTTCTCAACAATAAAAAAACCAGTGAGTCAATTAAAAAAATCTGGAAACCATCATTCTCAGCAAATTGACACAAGAACAAAAAGCCAAACACCACATGTTCTCACTCATAGGCGGGTGTTGAACAATGAAAACACATGGACACGGGGAGGGGAACATCACACGCTGGGGTCTGTTGAGGGGTGGTGGGCTAACGGAGGGATAGTGGGAGATGGGGAGATTGGGGATGGATAACATTGTGAGAAATACCTAATGTAGGTGACGGGGGATGGAGGCAGCAAACCACCATGGCATGTGTATATCCGTGTAACAATCCTGCAAGATATGCACATGTACCCCAGAAATTAAAGTATAATGAAAATTTTAAAAATGGGCAAATATATGAGCAGACACTTAACTGAAAATAAATACAGATGGGAAATAAATACATAAAAAGATACACAATGGCATTAGATTAAAACCATAATGAAATGCCACCACACACTATTAGAATTGGTGAAATTTACAAAAATAACTAACAGTTACAAGTGTTAACAAATATGCAAAGCTACAAGAATGCTTATACATTGCTGGGCAGAATATCAAAGGGTACAGCTACTCTAATAAATGATTTCAAAATTTCTTATGTATTTGAAGATACACTTATTGTAAGACCAAGCAATCCTACTTCTAGGTATCTACCCTAGAAAATGAAAACTTACATCCATACAAATGTTTGTACATGAATGTTTGTAGCAGAATTTTTATAATTGCCCCAAACTAAAAACAACTTAAATACCATGTACACAAATGTATAAAACAATTATATTCATAACTTCTAAAATCTGAGAATGAGAAATTCTTCAACAATTTAATTCATGGACAAACTGAATGAACAAATCCATGCAATGAAAAATTATGTAGTCACAAAATGTATTAACTCTTAATACATTCAATGACATGGATAAAGTATGCACTACAATAAATAAAAGAAGCTTCTTTCAAAATGTTATATAATGCATAATTTCATTTAACATTCTGGAAAATTTTTAAAAATATATGTGGGGATGGAAAACACAGTAGTGCTTATCAGATATTAGGGATAAAGAAAGGATTTGACCTAAGAGGAATAGCATAAGCAGATTTTTAAGGGTGAATGAAATTTTTCTGTGTCATTTTTGTCATTTGTCATTACACATATGCATGCAAGTGCTAAAACTCACAGAACTTTACACTGAAATTATACAATTTATTGTATATAAATGTTTGAAAAAAATAAAAAAATCTAAGTACAAAAAAGCCACTGTATATTGTATTCATCCTATTGATTCAGCTGTCTAGGCAATTTGGACAAATTATTCTGTGAACACCTAAAAATCTTAGAATATAAAAATTATCACTGAAAATAATTAGGGGAGGATATAACAAGGCAATGAGAAATTATAGTGCAAAGATCTGAAAGCAGAAAAAAGTCAGAAAACTGAAACAAGTTTTGGAGCCTATTTTTTCCCTTAAGAGTAATCACTGATTCTTATGAGGCTGTTAAGAAGCTGGAAAGCTGACCCATAATTCTGAAAATGTCACATTGATTTGGACTGAAATGCAAAAGAGCCAAATTGTAGAAGAGTGAATAGAAATTTGATTAGATATTTATGTGACTCAAGCTTCTATGTGACTCTTTTTTATACTTATAATTATATTAGATGAGTCTGGTTTGCTCGTGTCCCTAGCCTCTTCCAATCAATTATAGTCAGTCACATGAAAACAGAGGATGTCAAAACACTAAGTGAAATAACAATTACAGAAACAGTCAAAGAGGGCATCCAAGGAACAGAATGTTGAGAAAAGAACTTTAATATAATTATGTTCAATATGCTCAAGTAAATTGAAAACAACTTTTAAGTGTTAGCAAAGAACCAGAAAATGTACAAATAAAATTCGTAAAACTAAAAATCATTAAAAAAGTTAAAATCTTAGTTGATTTGTTTTAAAAACAGATAAAGCCGAAAGAGTATACCTATCAGTTTAGAATCTAAATCCATATATTACATCCTGCAGGAATATCCTTTAAAAAAGGGTATTTGCGTGTTCTCCCTTATAAGTGTAAGCTAAATATTGGGTACACACAGACATAAAGTGAGAAAAATAGACACTGGGGGCAACTAGTGTGGGGAGAGAGGATGGGGAAAAGGGTTGGAAAACTACCTATTAGATTCTATGTTTACTACCTAGGTGACAGGATCGATTGTACCCCAAACCTCAACAGCACAGAATACACTGATATAACAAACCTGCACATGTACCCCAAATCTAAAATAAAAGATCAAAATACGCGAAGTAGGTTATGTATTAAAATAAAAAGAGGATAATTAATACATTTTATAAATTACAAACAGAAAATTCTTCATCCACAAATATGAATGAAAGGAAATAATAAAAGACGTTTATGTTCATCAGGTAGGGGAAACATTATAATATGGTTTGGATCTGTGTCCCCACCCAAATAATCTTATGTTCCATTGTAATCTCCAGTCTTGGAAGTGGGGCCTGGTGGCAGGCGGTTGTCTCATGGGGGTGTATTTCTTATGACTGGTTTAGCACCATCGCCCTTGGTACTGTCCTTGAGATAGACAGTGAGTTCTTTTGACATCTGGTTGTTTACAAGTGTGTGACACCCAGTCCATTTGCTCCTGCTTTTGCCACGTGACATGCTTGTTTTCTCTTCTCCTTCTACCATCGTTGTACGTTTCCTAGGCACCCCCAAGAAGCCAAGCAGATGCAAGCATCATGCTTCCTGTACAGTCTATAGAACCATGAGCCAATTAAACCTCTTTTCTTTATACATTACCCAGCCTTAGCTATTTCTCTATAGCCATATGGAATCAGACTAAAACACATGATCTCAGATGGATGTTTAGAAATCTAATGAAAACAAGTAAAAGCCAAAAGGCTAATGTGAGAGTAAATCTCAAGGTAAAGGGTATAAAACAACCATAATGATATATGAGGTTACATTTATGCTTAGTTAAAATTTATATATGTTATATAAGGCAGGAAGAGAGTAAATTCAGAAAGGTTCTAAGTACTCATATTGCTCAGAATAAGAGAAAAATATCAATTAGTATTACCTTTAAAAATCAGCTTTGAGTATTACTACTTTTAGAGTAAACAGAATACTAGGAAAAAGTGTTTAACTATTAAACTTACAGAAGAAGAGTGGGATGATAGCAAAAATAAATTATTTTAAAGGCAAGAAATAAGAAGCAAATGAACATAAGTCATGCAGGTAAAATTGAAAGCAAAGAGTAAAACGTTATATTTAAGTACCAATACAGTAGGTCCTTCTTATCTGTGGTTATCCATTGTCAAATGCAATCCAAACATATTACATGGGAAATTCCAGAAATAAAGAGTTCATATGTTTTAAACCACGTACCATTCTGAGTAACATGATGAAATCTTGTGCCATCTCACTGCATCCCACCTGGAACCTGAATCATCCCTTCATCTGGCTTATCTACGGTTTAAGCTACTGTTTGTTAGTTACTTAGTAGACATCATCATTATCCAGTTGAATATGGCAGTAATGCCATGCTTATGATTCCTTGAACAACGCATATGGACCCTAAGAATAGGAGTAGTGATGCTGGTAATTTGGATATGACAAGGAGAAGCCATAAGATATTTCCTTTAATGGAAAGATGAACATTCTCAAGTTAGTTAGGAAAAGAAAAGAAATCATATGCTGAGTTTACTAAAATTTACATAAGGACAAATCTACTATTTGTGAAACTGTAAAGAAGAAAAAAGAAATTTATGCTAATTTTTCTATTGCAACTCAAACTGCAAATATTACAGCTACAATGAAATGGTTTATCTTGTGCTTTAGTATTAAGCATGTAATATCATGTTAAAAACATTGAAATCATATAGCATATTCTCTTTGATCACAGTATAGCTACACTAGAAATCAATAACAAAATGATTGTGAAAAAAGCCCATATTTTATACTATAAAAATAGTCTGCTAAATAGATCATTGGTCAAAGAAGAAGTAACATAAAATTTAAACTATTTTAAACTGAATTTACTGAAAATACCAAGTTGTAGAGGGCAGCTAAGTTCATACATAGAGGATAATTTATAGTATTAACTGATATATAAGAAAAAATGCTGAAATTGATGAGATAATACATTTCAAACAATAGAAAAAAACAGGTTAAACCAAGGAAAGCAGAAGGGAGGAATCATAAAGGCAATAACAGAAACCATTGCAGTATAAAACAAGCATATGCAGTCATCCAAGCCAAATTTTGTTTTTTGGAAAAGACTATTAAAGTTGATAAATTTCTGAACAAAGACAGGAAATATTTAACCAAGAGTGTCAGAAAAAAAGGTACATCATTAGTTAACAGATATTTAAATAAAAGAGAATACTATGAGAAATCTTCGTGTTAATAAATTTGAAAAATAATTTAAAAATTAGAAATTTATAGAAACATGCAGCTTACAAAATGTGACTAGACATAAAAAAACTT